>VWYK01027968.1:61848-87501 GCA_013399775.1 Semnornis frantzii | reverse complement strand
GTCGTGCCTCTGCCCAGCATCTCGGCCGCCGCTGCTGCCTGTAAGGGGCTGCCCGCTCGCCGGCCCGACTTCGTCTCGGCTGTGCTGCCGGCAGGCTCGGCTGGTGGCGAGGCTATACTGGGGTGGGCAATGTCCCCCAGCTGGGCCCGGCGGTCGCCCAAACATGTCGGACAGCGACGAGCGCCTCTAAGAGCTGCGTCCTTGCCCGCGGGACCGGGAAGTAGGGGGACACAGCCTGGCGGCGGTTGCCTCGGGGACCGCCTATCCAGGTGTACCTCCTCTGAGAGGAGGAAGAGCCCCGGAGCAAATGCCGCCAGGCGGTCACCCGAGGGCTCGCGGGGTTGCTCGGCACCCTGTGCGGGCAGTGGTAGACGTGTGCCGGGGTGGCCGTCTGCAGCGCTGCAGGCACCTTACGAACACCAATCGCTCCACAGGGGCGAGTGGTCCGTAAGCAACGGGCAAGCGGGATCTGCACCGGCGGCAGGCAGAGCCGGGGGTCATGTCGCTGAGGCTGTCCTAACCACCCTTCGGCAAACCGCAAGCACAGGCCCCGCCGCCAGCACCTTTGCGGTGGGCTCGGGGAGCGGCATTCCGCGGCCCTCCCGTGGGTGCGTGGTTGCGGTGTTCGCGGCGTCCCGTCGACCCGGCGCTCACCCCCGCGCCCCACGGTAGCGGCGGCTGCGGGCGCGCCAATTCCAGGAGCCCCTGGCCCGCGGCCGCGCCCTGGAAGCTCCCGGAAAGGGACGTGATTGGCCGGCGCCCTCCCGTANCCGGCGCCGTGGGCGGCCGGCCGGCAGGAAGCCTCTGCGTTTCCGCGCGTCTCACGTGAAGACCCGAGAGCTCACCGCTGTGGAAATGCCCTTTCTCTGAGCCGTCGTCTGGGCTGGAGCTGTCACTTCTAACTCTTGCTGGCAACTTTGGGGTTTTGAGTCACCCCAGTTCTTTCCGTCTCTCTCCGTCGGGGTCAGCGACTCCTCCACTCCCACTCAACCGCCACCTCTTTTGCGGAAGGAAAGCTTTCGCTCGTTTAAAGTAGCGGGTTTGGGGGTTGTTGGCTTTTTCGGGGTTTGGGTTCAGTGGGGTTTTTTGGGTGTTGTTTTGTTGTTGTTGTTTGTTTGTTTTTCTTAGTCTATAGTTGTTACTGTGTGGTTGCTTTTCACTGTGTGCGTGTGGGCTCTCCGCGCAGGCTGGCAGTACCCATCCTGCTGGCTGGAGGCGGCCGAGAGAAAAGCCATGTTTCCGAAAGCAGACTTCCACCTGCTGCGGTTAAAATATTGTTAAGCAGCCGGTTCCTGTGGCCGAGTTAGGGGAAGACTGCCTCAGATACTAAAAAAAAAAAAAAGAGAGAGAGAGAATTGGCAATGACTGCCGAAATTGTTGCAGACTCTTGGTGGTTTGACTGCTGAGGAGGACGTGAGTGAGAGAGAGAGAGCGCTGTTGCACACACAAAACCACAGAGAGAACCCACAATTTAACCAACATCCCCAAAACCAAGTTTTCATTTGTGGACCTTTTAGCCTCAGAGCTTGCGATCGGCTGCGACCTTTCTTTTTAAATTAATGAAAGATATACCAGAGACAAGTACAAAGACAGAGATTTAAAGCTTGAATGCTGTGCACTGAGCTTTTCTTTTTGCGCTTTATTTTCTTTTTCCGCAAGAATGATTGAAAGGTCATGACACGAATACTCTTAGAGCAACTCGAACCAAACTACTGAAGCTGATTTTCAAGGCTGCTTAGAAAAAAAAAAACTCAGAGAGAACATTAATGGATTCCTGTTGTGTTTAAATTCTCTACAGATTATATTGTAAATATTTTATGAAGTAGAGTATACGTGTGTGTGCGGGCGTGTGTGTACGTGAATATGTATATAAAGTTGTAGCCAGCTGACCTTTGATCAGAAAGTCTAGCTCGTGTACTGCCTTCTCTGAAGACTGACCCCGAATTTCCCTCTCTTAAAGAGCGATTTTTGCCTACGGAAGAGGTTGATGTATTTTGCTTTCTCTTGGGACTATAGAGAAGTCACCTGGAAGAAACCAGTACACAACTGACTCTCTGGGAAGCCCAGGCTTTGCATGTGTTGCTGAACGCATCTTGTATTTGACTTGCCTATTTTTTACCACGGTGCTTGGGAGCTTGGAAGGAGCTTTCCCCTGACAACTTTTTGCATCACGGCCTCAAACTAGATGCACAGGTGTCGTGGTAAAGCCCCGCACGGACGACCCTTTCACTTGTCGGATTAACGTGATCTGTTCCGCCGCGCCAGGAAGCCAAGAGTTAAGTCTCGGCGTGCTCGCTATCTCAGCCGCCTTCAGCGAAAAATTAACTTTGGGGACTGGCGTAGAAACAAGTTTCCCCCGGGTCCTCAGCCTGTATCCGTTTATGTTGGTCCCCAGAGAGCAGATCGCTGAAGAGTTACGCTCGTTTCGCTGTTTTGTAAAAACTCTGTGGAGGTCTTTCACTCAAAAGGCTTGTTGTGATGCGTATCCCCGTAGATACCAGCACCAGCCGCCGCTTCACGCCGCCCTCCACCACGCTGAGCCCGGGGAAGATGACCGAGCCGCTGCCGCTGCCCGGCGCCGACCACAGTAGCGCCTTGCCGGGGAAGCTGCGCAGCGCCGACCGCAGCATGGTGGAGGTCCTGGCGGACCACCCCGGGGAGCTGGTGCGCACTGACAGCCCCAACTTCCTCTGCTCCGTGCTGCCCACCCACTGGCGCTGCAACAAGACACTGCCCATCGCCTTCAAGGTACGTCTGCTGGCTATCGAAAATCGCGCTTCTAGGGTCAGGGGAGGTGGGGAGGGAAAGGCAGGCTGCGCGCCCCGCGGCTGGGGGGGGACGGGCCTCCGACTCGCCCGGACCGAGACCCGGACCGGCTAGGCGGCCGGCTTGCCCTGCCTGAGAGGACACGTCGGGGCCGGCTGTGGATCTCAGCTGACCTAGCAGCTCCTTGATTCCCTGCTTCCGTCCCTCCTTCCTTCCCTCCTTTCTTTCGCGGTCCTAGTGGAAAGTCTCGACAGCGTGGGAAGGCGCGAGGTGAGCGGGAGCAGCGTGGGTCTCGCCCGGGTTCCCGGCAAGAGCGAGCAGAGACGGCATCTGGGGCATGCTGTGGGCTGGACAGTATCCCTCCAGCCGCTGCCTCTGTCTTCTACCCATTCATAACTGTGGTAGCGAGTCGCGGCGCAGCGCAAGGGAAGAAAAAATTTTAACATAGTAATAATAATAATAATTTTAAAATAATATTAAAAAAGAGAAAGGCTAGACCGGAGTCATTAGGCTGTCCTGGGCACCAGCTGCCGGCGCAGCCCGTTGCAAGCGAGTGCAGGCATCCCGCCACTGAAGCAAGGAGCCCCGGGCTGATCCAGAACCTCATGCAGCGGCGGTGGGTCCCTCTGCTTCCAGCCCCGCGGCGCAGTGCCCGGCGGCACCAGCCGGCGTCCCGCTCCGGAGCAGCCGGGCTTCACCTCGCCAGGCTGCCAGGCGCTCTTCTGAAAAAAACAAAACCAAACCCCAGACACATTTCCTTTCTTGAGCTGTATTTTATTATGATCAGCATCAGGGCCTAGACTGGGCAGACCCTGCGGGCGTTTGGGCTCCTGTTTGCAGAGCCCCGGGAAAGGCTGCGCCCTTAGGCGGCCTGCTTTCCCGTTACCCGGGTTCAAGCCTTTGACTTTGCTCGATCGCTGCCTTGTTGAACGTACAGGTTTTCGTGCTACTGATGTAGATACGCTTCCGAACAGGGAAAGGAAAAGGTAATTATTCTCGTTATCCTTTTCACCGAGGCGGGAGCCGCAGAGACATGCAGCTCCCTGAGAGCCCCCGGGGTTAGAGTTAAGATCGGGATTTGTGAAGTTGGTGCTTTCTTTTGCGGTCTCTGCTTAACACCGACCGCCTCACTACAACTGTTTTGAAGGCTACCAGACGTGGGTCTTTCCCTGGCTTTTGAGGGGAGGAGAAATGAGGCGAAAGGGGGATGAGTTTATCTCTCAGAGTTTTGGGAAATCCTGCTGAGGAGGTAACTTTAGGGAAAAGTTTTACTATGTCTGGAGAGTCCTCTTGGTTTACACAAATATGAGTCGGGCGAAAGGGAGGAACTAGTCGGCACGGTCAGATTCTAAATTCACACATTTAGATTAATTACTTCACTGTCACCCACGCACTAGGCAACTGCTGCTAATTACTCGGGAAGCTCTCCTGGAAGGCAGAGTTACTGTGCAGAACAGGCCTGAGAATCCACTCCGCCCTGCCGGGAAGGGAGATAAGCAAAATGTCCACACGCGGTCAATGATTCTCGTAGGGGTTCTCTAAGGCCGAAGGCCACCGCGGCGGCTCCCCGCCGTGCCACGCGTGGCCGTGCCTAGCCCTTAGCCATCTCCCTGTGGGGAATTGGAAGGGGGCGGACCAGCAGTAACTCTTCCCGCTCCTGCTCAGCCTCCCAAGCCGGTGGCCGAAAGCGGTGCCGCCGCCCGGCCCCGGCTCGCCTCGGTGCCGAATTGCCGGGAGCAGCAGGGTCCGGCAGAGGCCTGGGCCCCAGTACCCCTCTCCTCTCCGGACACGGGGGCTTCTGACGGCAGACGGCTGCCTTGGTTGTGTGAAAACAGCCCAACGCCGGGGACTGGTTTCGAGAGATACAAAACGCTCCTTTCGTTCTCCGTCCTCTCCCGCCCACAGCTGCTGCAATCCTCCGTTTTAACTAGCAGCTCGCTCCCAACTTCTGCAAACAGAATAAAGGGTCAAGTTCTCCAAACAGATGTTGCTCCAAAATAAGCGTTTGTAACACTGAGATGGTTTAACCCAGAAATATACAAGGGGAAAAAAAAAATCTAAACAAATAAAAACCCAAGGCACTCCCTAAAAAATNAAAAACAACCAAACAAAAAACCACACAAAAAAACTCAAAAATAAAAAAACAGAAGAGGGTCTCCTTGTGAGATACTGAACTGTTGTGCTGAGAAGCACCTGTTTGCTTGGACTCCCGGTGCTGCTCTTCCCCTCAAACGCTCCTTCTGTGGTCCTGCTGAGAAATGAGTCTTGATATAGTTTGCCACGTCTACAACAATTGCATTGGTTTTATACTGAGTATTGAATGTTTGCGAAGGTATTTTAAAAGACATAATTTTGGTGATCATTTCAACCAAGAACCGGAAAAATTCAATCACGGCATTCCTATGCTGCCAATTGTCTTATTTGCACCTGTCAGGGAAAAAAAAAACAGTTTTATGAAGTTTTTGCCAACTGCCATTGCATCAGTAGAAAAAAGAGTGTTTTCCCTTCACATATTTTAAAAAAGAAAAATTAATAATGTTTGATCTTTAGGATTTTATTTCAAACTAAAATTATCATTTCCATTATTTTTTTACTCCCTAAAATTAAGATTTTGAGGCGCTTAGAAAATAGTAAATGTAAGATGCCATATAGATTCACTGCCCAAATACTGTTAGAAAGAATCTTACTCTTAATTTTAAAGGCCAGTTTTGTTTGATGTGGCAAAAGCAGGTAATTTAGATACCTGGCAGTATTGCAGCTTTGATACTCTTCTGGCTTCTTTGGAAATACATATGTTTAAGAGCTAAAGAGTACAACAAAGAACTAGATAACTCCAGTCAGCAAGTCTCAGCTTATCTGTTTAGTCTTTTTTCTAATGTAAATGTTTGTGTTTGTGTTTCTGTTGTCTCTGACTTTTAACTCTAGTTTCTTTTTCTGGGCTGTGTTAATTTTTATACATACTCCTATTTTTTTTTTTTCTCCCCGTGTGTCTTATTGCTGAGGTTGCCTTCAGGGTAATTTGAAAACAATGAACTAAAAAATTTGTCTGGTAAGAGACAACTGACCCTAGATTTGCAAAGGTTTTTCATTCCTTAAAACGTGAGCATATATTTCCTTAAATGAACATGCAAACATTTGCATTGCAGGGGGATGAGGGCGATGCCTTGATTTTCCCCTTTCCCTTTCTTGTGCCTTTGATATATATGCATACTTTAAAGGGTTGACTTTTTAAGAACTGGGTGAGCACATTCAGTTCACAGTTGCTGATCTTGTGAGCCAGCGTGCCCCATGACAGAATGCTGTGCAAGGAGAAGACCTCCTAGCTTAGACATAGACATTCCAAGCAGAGACTAATTTATGCCGATTTGGGGAAATTTGAAAAGCTGAGATAGCACAGGCCGCAGAAATGCATTACGGCATGCAGAAGAGAACAAAACCCCAAAAGCTTGGGCCACAGAGGAATATGAATACAGAACTGGAAATAGATACATAAAGAGGGAATTTTGACAGAGTGAGTTTTGACTTTGTGTGTGGAAGTGAAAATAGGGGTTATCGGTGACAAATGAGAGAGCAGCGAAGTGAGAAACAGAGTTTCCTGTCCCTGAGACTGGAGACCTCTCTCATATTATGGGAGGTCGCTGTGGCTGGGGAATAAACATCAAAAGTGGATCAAGTAAAAAGAGCTGCTGATCCTGTTCGGAAAGAACAAGTGTTATTAAAAGCTAATACAAATAAGGGCCATGCTCAGTCAAACAGACAATTATAACTGCATGAACATAAGCTAGAAAACTCTTAAGAGGAAGGAAAAGTATCAAGCTGCAACTCAGAGAACATGGTGCAGGACCACTTCCTCTTAGAATGTGTAAATGAGGAAATTAAAACTAGCTAGAACAATATTTTATTTTTTTAAAATTACTATTATTTTTTTTAATGGTAGTAGCCTGAGACTGTAGACTAGACACTTCATTGGAGGAACAGCAATGGGATCTAAGAAAGTACCACAGGCAACATAATTCAAGCTCTTGCTTTTGCCAGAGTGAATGAGGAGACACACCAGATATCCATTTGATTTTAGCAGGGTACAATTGTTTTGAGGATTTGGTCCTGCTCAAGAAGATAAGATAAAACTTTCATTGTTTAACCAGTGAGAACATTGTAGACACAAGCTATAAAATTAAGTTAGACATCTATATACCTCTGAGCATCAAAAATGCAGCAAATCTTGTGTTCCTAAATATTCCTTTGACAAATGCTGGCACCAAGGAGCTACAGCGCAAACATTTCAGATCAGGTGAAAGGCTTTGTCTAAGGGACTGCAGATTTAGTTAATTCAGATCACAATTTCCATCTATCAGGCTGCGGGTGATGTCCTAAGTCAACAATTTGCTTTCATGCTTCTCAAGGAAAAAAATAAATTGTTCAGTAAGTTGTGATTAAACATTCAGTTGAGGCCCGTGTTTCCGTGAGCTTACTCTAAATGCATACTGGGGCAGGTCTATTTGGAGCAGCACAAGACAAGGAACTGATGCAAGCTGCATCCATGAGATGGTAACTTTGGTTTTGTTTTCTCTTGGATTTTACATTCTTAGCATTATGCTGACTTCACTATAACTTAAAAGTAGTGCTACTGATGTAATTCAGACCAGAATCAGTTCCCATTACTTGAACTTATTTACTGACAATTACAGAAGTATGTTTTGGAAAGCTTCTTCCAAGCATTTTTCAGCTCAAAGTACACATTATGCTGTGTATTTCAGAGGTGCATCAATGTGAAAACTTTTCTGTAGCTCTGAAAACTAGAAATGGAAATTACTCCTGTTTTCCCCAAACAACTTCTTAGTCTATCTAGATCTTTGCTGTCACTTTTTTTCTTCCTGTTTGCTTTACATTACTGGTTGCTCTTCTGTGCCCCTAATTAGAAATCATGTAAGGAAGCTGAAGTTTCTGCTCCTTGATTTCATAGGTGGTGGCCTTGGGAGATGTGCCCGATGGGACGCTGGTAACAGTGATGGCTGGAAACGATGAAAACTACTCTGCAGAGCTCAGAAACGCCACAGCTGCCATGAAAAACCAAGTAGCAAGGTTCAACGACCTGCGATTTGTGGGTAGAAGTGGAAGAGGTATGTGTTCTCAACTACAATTCAATCATGTTCACCACTTGTTACGTTAAGTTCTGATTACGTGGAGGGAGTTTGAAGACTGTGTCTTTGGAGTATTCCACAACAGGGAATGCTACAAGATTTGGCCTAGGCCAATTCCAAAGACACAGAATTAACCATACACTTTTATTTTGTTGTTGTTTTACCCTGGACTATCATCTGTGTTGCTTCAATTTTAAACAGTAAAATAAATCATAACAGTAAAATAAATAGTATAGACAGCAAGTTACATTTGACTCTGGAAGTCATCTTACCAAATTTAGAACAGCACAATATTACCCACATTTATTTATTTAAACATATTTTCAATGTTAAATGAGAATTTTCAGCTTGTCTAAAGTCTCACAAAGCTCTCATTGCTCCCCAACACTCTCTGCAAAACTCTGTCACGGTAAAAGCAAGTCAGCCTAAAATTGTGTTTCCTGCATAGATCTAAAAATTTTCTGGGTTCATCATGTCTTGATGAAGACACAGGGCATTTTTTCTGGGTTATCTTTCTCTGAAAGAAATGTAGAACAATATGCAATAGTCCTGTTATTCCATGTGGTCCTGCAGAGGTGGATAGCATAGATCAGAACCGGAGAGATGAGCTTAATATCTGACTTGCTGCATCTTGATGATAACCAGTAATTGCCAGTATGGAAATAAAAAGACCTTATGAGGATAAATAGCAAATAAGAGTCAAAGTTGACATAAATTGGAACTATATGAAAATGTTTTTAGGAAGCTGACAGATGTTGCTTCCATCATGTGTGAGTGGACAGGTGTACAAATCTTGATTCAAAAGCCTGTTAAATCAACTAAAGGACCCTTCGCAACTTCACTCTTTGGCTCTGTTCCCTAACATTAAAGCCCATAAATTCCAAACAATCATGTTTGCCTTCATATTGGATGATTATTTTAAGTGCTCCTCTTCCATTATTACCTTTGCCGTCCCGCTGCATGGGTTGAGGGGGTTCAGTAAAACCCACAGGAGAGAGGTCAGTGAGCCGCTTGAAAAATCTTGGAGAAAAGATCAGACTCTCTGTTTTAAGGTCAGGAATGAAAAACTGTCTCACCTTCCATGTGGCTTCATATGCTATTTACTTAGGTGGTTTTCATTCATACCTTGAAGTGAAATTGTAACATAACATTACCGTGTTCCAAAGACACCAGTGTTGTTTAGGAATGTTTCAGTGTTAAAACACTCACAAATGATAATGTCTACTGCACATAAGTAGGTTTCTGCATCTTACCTTTTGGAGCAATTTGTGTAATGGTGTCTCTCTGAACCTGAGTACTCAGGGTGTCCCTCCTTGCCATTTTCCTCTCCCTCTCTCCCCATATGAGCATCTGAGCCATCTCCTGATGTGCAGTTGCATGAGTGGTTCTTACAAACATGAATGGAGTTACGAGTGTGCTTTTGGAGAGTTACAAAGGTGACCCACTTCTACTTGCTCTTGCCTCAAAATGCTTTATCCCAAGTGGGAGATGGGTCAGCCTTCAGACTGAGGAAGTTATCCTGATAATACACATCAGCCTATATTTGCCTTTGAAGTGAAATGCATCTGTAGATCCTCATCCAACAGAAACACAGTCAGCAATTGCGGAAACACAGGTGCAAGTGGTAAGAATATTTTAAGAATAAAATACCAGTCCAGTCCCTCTGTATCCTGCAGCATTTTTAGCTGAGGATACAGAGCGAGGTGTCTTTTGAATCGTGTTGTTTGGGCTGTCTTCAAAATGCACCCGGTGGAAAACACCCGCAGCTGAGAATGTAGCTTCATAATGCTAGCAAAGGATAATAGTAGGGTAATGCAGAGAAAATTATATCCACTTACTGAAAACATGAGAGATGCTGTAATGTCTAAAAGTATCAGTCATTAAACATGTTCATTTGTTATATTAAAGGTACCACCTTTTCAGTAAATGGAATTTGCATTATGATTCAGAGATGACTGTTTAGACGATTCAAATGAATAGCTGGCAAAGTGGTGGAGAAGCTAATAAAAACAGACCTGTAGTTCAGTTCCTGGCCATAGTGATGTAACTAGAAATCACAACAGTGGACTGTGTGAGACTCGAGGTCAAAATCCAGCAACTGAGAGAGAACAGTTCCTACTCATACGGAAAATCTAATGGGTAGTGTAGTTGAGCCCCTTACCCTGCTATCAACAGTTGCTGGTAGCCAGTCACTTGTGCACAGACATAAGCATTGTATGTTGTAGGATAATCATGTGTTTGGGATCCTTTAAGTGATGGAGTGATTTGGGAACGCTGTGTGCTATTAGTCAGACTTGGAGGTTAAATCTCATCACCTCCATTGGCTGCCCATCTTTGGAGTGAATGACTAATGTATGCTTTTGTTTACTCCTTGAACAGGGGATTGTTTTCCAAAGGTGGGGATTGTTTGCGTTTGCTTCAGGATTTCTGAGGTGCTGTTCTGTTGAATTTGTATAAAGGCTAGAGCGTAAGGTAGCTGCTTCAAAAAGCATTGCTTCCTTTGATACTTGGGTAGAGGAAAATTAACTGAAACTTTGTTTGCTGTGTAATATTTGAGTTTGAGTAAGTTCAGTTGCCGCCAGTGATAGTGTGTTGCCAGGAGTATTACGTGAACGGTGATTGAAAGTTCACGTTGGTTATGATCAGTGTGGACATTCTTTGTGTGCTTTGGGTGATTTAAAATCCCTGCTGAAGAACAGGGAATGGCTTTAACTGGTGACAGATCCCTGTGCATCAGTTACCATGCAGGTGCAACCATCCCTGTTAAAAGTCTTGCCAAACTGATGACGAGCCACCACTCTCTCCTTTCTAAGAGAGCAGGAAATTGTCATTCTCAATGATCTTAATTGTGGTTTTTTTTCCTGTGGACTTTAAGTGAAATCTAGCAAGACATTCTAACAACTGTCTTGAACTTAAGACTATTGTCCAGATTTTCATCTTAGGGGTTAAGTGGCTCTGTACTGACTGAGAGAATTATAGTGATTCGCCCTATTGTGGGGTCTGACCCTGCCTGTCGGTCAGAGCAGACACACAAACCAAATACAGGCCAAGACTTAAAGATCTAAAATACATTTCAGCATTTATTTTGTATTAAACAGCAAGAGGCTACCCTGTGATGCTCTGCCTGTGCCTGTCACCCAGAATTGAAAAAAAAAAAAAAGAAAAGAAAATAACAAATAACAGCAATCTAGTTGATTTTCTTGACACCTAGAATGGGAGCTGAGAATATTGCAGGTCCCTCGGAACATCGAGATGTTGTATAAAAGCAATTTGGCTTGCTTTCCCAAACAAAACAGATTTACATTGGAATTGGCTGGGCTCCAAAGTTACTATTCCTCACCCTAATTTGAGAATGCTGCTGGGAAAACCTGCCTGTCTGGCTTGTAAGCCCAAGTAAGTAATTTCTGAAAGAAAAATGTAGTTTAAAACTTGAGCCAATCACAGCTCCTCCCCCACCCCCATTGCCTGATTACCTGGTCAAAAAAATAATTAATATTTATTTTTCTCCCATTGTTCACAAATGATTCAAACTTTAAAATGCTACTGCTCCAAAACACCCTGTTTTCTTAATATATAATGAACTCGTTTAGGTTACTGTGATGAAATAAATGTGATGCAAAAAGCTTGACACCATAGAAGTTCATTGGAGAAAATTAAAGATAAATAGTTATTTTGGAGAGGAAAAGCTTCATGGCTCAGTAAGCATTACATATTTTCCTCATGGAATCATTAATCCCAGTAACTATCTTCTTTGTAGAATGTAACATTTAAAACCCCCCAACAAATAAACATGTTTTCCAGATGAAAATAATTATTAATAGGTTATCATAATAGTAGCTAATGTGGAAGTGTCTCAGCTCGCTGCGGAAGATCTCAGTCTAAAGCTGAGAGCTGGAGTTCTGTGACAGCCTTCCAGAAAGGCCTGTTTAAAATTTATGTGTTGGAAGGGGCTGGAAGTGAAGCCTATATGTATATATTTCCTGGTAGCTATTGGAATTAGTGCAATGGAGAAATTTTGTGACAGTTTTCCATTTCCACCAAACCAAAGCAGTACTCCTTTTTCACAGGTGTAGCTGGTAGCAGAGCACAGGAAAGAAATATTGCCAAGCATGATCAGAAGTTTCTGCCACCAGAGATCTTTCTTCTGGATATAATTTTGGGGAAGGAAAATAATTTTAAGAGAGAATCTCTAAAATACTTAAACCCCAGAAATTACTCTCCTGAATTCTGAGTCTTCTTGAGTCAGAATTTTGCTCCGTCTGTGGAACTTCATCTTGTGGTTGCTTTATTTGAGCATTTTGTTAAAATTTGTTTTATTTTTTTAACTTAAATTATAAAAATATGTGCAAAACAGAGGAGGATGCTATTCAACAGGATCGTAAAATCAGTGTTAAGCAGCCGGTTGGGTCCTGATCCAAGCCATTGGAATGCTTCAGGGGATGCGGTATCAGATACTGGAGTAACAATGAGTTGTGCATGCCAGATGGGATGAAAATAGAAGAAATCCAACAGTAATCAAAACTGAGGGGGAAAAAAAAGAGTCAATTGATGGAGTTTAAAAACAACCACTTATTTATACTTCAGAATGAGAAGTGCATGGGGTTAACAGCATTTGCACCAGTGAGAGGGCAGGTTGGCTGTAAAGACAAAGGCAGCTCCTTTGAGGCATCCTCAGCCCTGCCGTTGTGCCAGGCATGGATGAGGCTGGTGGCATGGCCTTTGAGGTGGGAATGCTAGGCATCACCCGGGGCCACTGCTGGCAGTCCTGCTGCCTGTGGGCAGTGGCTAAAGAAAGGGACTGTGCTGTTGGTCCGCACCCCAGCTGTCTGTTAGAGGGTTGATGTTTATCACAGGATTCTTCTCCCTCCAATCTGTTATGAATGGTGATTTTTTTTTTTTTCTCTAAAAGACAGAAACCAGAAGCAGTAATTTTATTTTTAGGTGATTTAAGTTTGCTTAGTTGTGTTGTTAATTTTAACTGAGATTTCTGTGTAAGCTGAGTAGCTGTGGAAGAATTCAGTGTGTAAGCTTCCTGCAGTGGTACAGAGGAGCCGATGCCTGTTTCAAGCCAAAGCCCTGCATTGATCAGCGAGCCCAGCCCTTTGAGGACTACGTCTGCCTCGGTCCTGGCCTTTGGCAGGAAGGTAGTGGCAGGAGGAGGGGAGGGGAGAAGACTTTCTCATTGCGCCTGAGCTGCCTGAGCCGTCTTCAGCACACACTGGCTACGTGCAGCCGGGTTTGCATGAATCGTTGATTGTGTAAGAAAGTATATGTATGATGCAGCTCCACACAGGGCTTTGGCTCGGAAAACAACATGTGGTCCGTGAGGCTGAGCATGACTGCGGCTGGATTTGCCAGCTCCCAAACACTCTCTACTGGGTTACTCTAAAATTTCTTCTGGGCAAAAAAACTCTTGATCAGAAAGCGTCAACAGGAGAAAAATAATGGCAGAGCGATTTGGAGAACTTCCTGTCTCCGGGAGCATTACTGCCGTAAACAGTGGCCATGCCAAGTGCTGAACCACTGCCCTCAGTCCAATAACAATAAATCTATTTTTTGGTTCTGCAAAGCTCTGCTTCTACATTTCTGAAACTTGGGCTGAAGATGAGGATGAGGCAGACACTGTCTTTTGAGCATTTTATTTTTCTCTCACTCCTTTTTTTTTTTTAATTTCTTTTTGCTATGGTAAAAAGAGTTTGGCTTACCAGGGTACCCCTTAGAGAAAAACAAAGTACCTCTCTAGATGAAGAGGTTACATAGTTTCAAGAGATTTGTTTGCTTTTCAGCTTTTTTTTTTCTTCTTCTTCTTTCCTTTCTTTGTTTTTATTTTGCTTTTTTTTTTTAGTGCGGCCTTCTTTAGAGGCTGCTTGAGTTCCAGTTAAAAAATATTTATGTTTGTGTGTACCTATGTACCTGTGTTACAACTCAAATAACAGCTGCTAGTTTGTTATCAAAATAAATCTGTTCTGAGAGATAAATCACAATTCTGTCTTCAGGGTTGGCTAGTGAACTTCAACTGTCCTATGGCATATAGTCCTTGTCAGTTCACTTGGGATTAGAAGTAAGGATGTTGAAAATCTGTGGCTTACAAATTGCTTCGGGGAAAGTCTTTTCCAATATAGTCATGTGCATAAACCCTCATCAGTCTGAATCAGTATCTGTTGGCCTCTAAAAACTAGCAATAATGAAAAATAGACCTTTTTTATTCTTAGTACTTTCGTACTGTGTGACTTTCCATCTCTTTTTCTCCCATTATATTTCTCCACTGTTTTCCCCATCATATTATTTCAACACTGCTTTCCCAACCTCTCAAAATTGACCTTATTTCCTCCATATCTGTCCTGTATCAATCACTGTCTCTTATCCTGCTTTATCTATTGATGCTCCTCCTACCCATTCTCTTTGAGAACTTCTACCTCTCAGCACAAGTTGGGATTCTTGTGTAAGCATTTATCTCAGGAGCAGGTTTTGTCTTCAGAGTGTGCTGTTGAAAACTATCCTGAATTTCTTCTGTGCTTTCCTACTGGTCTCCTCAAGGATGGGGAGCTACCTGCAGTATGGTGTGTGGAGGGAGGAGACAGTACATGGGAGGAGAGGGTATAGGCTTTGGAGACCAAGGAGAGGAGTGAAACAGCTGCTGTGAAGGATGCAAGAGCTCTTCAGCGAGTTAGTGCTTGGAGCAGTGTGCATGTACATCAGTTCTCTCAAGTTAAGGGAGAAACTGAGGGAGACACTTTGGCATGACTGCAAAGTTTTCACAGGCTAAACTTTATGCACCACAACTCTAACAAAGCTGCATCCATATCTGAGGCCACAGAGGTTACTCTGCATTTGAAAATTGTCTCTGGTGAAACTTGACAGGTTCCAAGTTTGTAATGGCAGTATTATCTTTCCCATCCCTGACTGCATGGATATCCATCAAGTGACCCCTAGACCTCTTCCAAGTTTTGAAATCAATGTGCATTGCATTAGTGTAATGAGAGCATAGAGGAGTCCTTCCTCTAAGAAAATGAACTCAAAGTAAACAATCCCAGTGCACACTCCCATGTTCAACTAGCTTCTCAAGAAGTGACTTGTCAAGTTGTCTTTTGGTGTTCACCTGCTTTAGGCCACTGCAGGCAGAAGTCTCTCACTTGCTAAAATGACCCCGAACATAAAAGTGCTCCTTGCCTTTCATATTCAGAGCAGTGAACTCAGTTCTTCCAGTGAACTCCCCACTTCCTTGTTCCTGTACCTGATGCCTCTGCCTTCAGCCATGCCAAGAGGTCATCATCTTCATCACTTTGTAGGGCAAGAAGCATGTTTGTTTCCAGCTCCTGCATCGTACCAGAGCACTGAGGTATGCCAGCATCTGGATAGACAAGTAGCCAGACTTGGGCTGGTCCCAAGTGAAGGCTAATGCTGGAAAAAGGGAGAGGGACTGAGATACAATCCAGCTCTTGAAGAGCCTTTGCTAGGTTCACAGGACAAATGTACTGTGAAATGAAGGTGCCTCAAAACAGGATCTGCCAAAAGCCACAACACCCATTACACTGAGGTTTTCCTGTTCTGACAATTAGGTAAGTGATGAAAATAGGGCTTCGAGGGATGAAGAAATCATGGATACAAACAGAAAAGCAGTCCTTAGAGAAGAGAGTGAAATGAGGTGCTCCCCTCACCACAAATGCTGTGGTCACCAGCCCTGAGGGTCTTGCATGCATCATCCCTCTGCCCAAAGGACCTCTTCTCCCAGAGGATCTCCAGCCACTGGCACTGCCGACATTGAGAAGTCTGCCACCCCACCACAGTGATCTGGTTCTGATACCCTTGGGGAAGTGTAAAGTGTATACCTGAGGTGCATCCTGCAAAACAGGGACCTTGCCTAGGGAAACGCCCTAATACTTTAAAGCAGGAGCAGAGGCCACGATGAGAGGTTGTCAGTGGATGAGTCCTGAGCAGCAGCTCTCAAAATGAATCTCCTCAAGAAGAAGGGACAGAGGAGGGCTCAAGATGTGGGCTGGGGCCAAGTGACCATGTTGAGATGCTCCTTCATGGAGTCTGAGCTTGCAGCCTCAAGAGCGTGAAGCTGTTTTGCAGTGGAAACCCCCACAGATGTGCACCACAGCTACTGCTAGGCACCTCTTGGATGGGGGGTTGGGAAGGATAAGGGGTATAATTTTGGGCTTAAGCATTTAAGTCAAACCTGAATCCCACTTCAGGCAGCTAAATCCTCTTGTGAATCTAGGCCTCAACCTTTTCATGTCTCTCTCATCACCTATAAAGAGAGGGTGATAATTTCTACCTCAAAAAGCTTATTACTGGTTTGAAATTATAGCTGGGTTAAGGATTATTATTAGGCTTAAGGATCCCAAAGTATTTTCTGTGAGAAGGTGGTAGCTTTGAATTTAAGTAATTTTATTCTGAACTGTCTTTTCCATCTGGTGTTCCCGTTGCTGTTTTTCCCTTTCTCTGAACCATTCAGCAGTGACACAGCAGTCTGCTGAATGATCATTTTTCTCATTCTGCCTTACAGCTGGATGCACTTTGTGTAGCCTAAGTCATTTCTGAACACTTGTTCACAAACAGCCAAGGCTCTGGCATAGAGAAGCACTTAATTTAAAACTAAAATAGTACTGCAGCAAGGAAAAAAAGTAAAAATTCCTTGATATGAAAGGGTGACAGCTTGAAAGCAGAGGTTGAGGTTTTAGGGTATCCTCTTCATAGGAGCATCAGATTTTTCCATTAGAGTTATCTTCAGGGGGGAGAAAAAAAATTACACCTCAAAAATCTGTGTTCAAACATCAGTGACATGTACGTTTGTACAAATTGCATAGACACTTTTCAAGTCTTAAAAATATTTTAACAATAAGCATTGCATTGTAAGACTCAGACTGTAATTTCCTTGTGCTGCCACTCTGCCGCGAGGCTGGGCACCCCATAGCATCTCTTTCTTCCTGTGCTGTAATTATTGTCTCCACCCAAGTTCATAAGAATTTTATAGTGGTTACTGCAGCAACTCTACTTATAATGGAAAATGCTTGGCTTTTCCATTAAAAGGTGTTGTCCTCCCATCCCAGTCTTTCAGTGCTTTAACCCATTAAAAAAAACTTATCTGGGGGCTTTCTAAGAAGACATCCCACTCCAAAAATTCAGTTAAGGCATGGCACTTGTGTTGTCTTTCAGAAACAATTCTGTGAATAGAACAGAAAATCACTTTTCTCATGTCATTCTTTTAACTCTGGTGCACGCACTCGCACACATATGCATATACAACCTCCATCACAAAGCCTAAAAGCTGGTATTTACACAGGATTTAGACCTAAGGATGCTGAAGTACAAATGATGTTTCTACCATCGCTTGAAATAGTCACTCTTGCGAAATTAGACGACATCATACAGGTGGATTGGTTGGTTTGTATGTTTGTGGGTTGTTGATGTTGGCATAAAATGACTAATGTCTACGTTAACTACTGGGTGTCACCCTAAGCTGACTATTGTCTGTCTCCAGAGACCTCCTTCTTGCCACCTGTCCCAAATATCTTGACCCTATGTGTCTTCTCAGCTTGTTCATTTATGTTGCTTCCCATAAGCTAAGAGTTACCCTCCTACATGTCTTCTGCTGCAGCTCCCTCCCAGTAAATGACCATGACTATTTAGTGCCTACAGATGGCATCTCAACCTACTCAACTGCCACCGATTCTTTTTTTTTCTAAACAGAATAAATCATGCTTTTGTGGCATCTCTGCTGAAGCACGTTCACAGGAAAAATAACTAAAAGGTGGTAGAAGTAGTAATCTGAGGGAAGAAAACCAAAGGAATGCACCTGAGACTGATGTCTTGCATCTAACATTTTAGACACAAACATTTCAAACCCGAGTTTCTCAAGCAGACAAAGGCCAGCAGGTGCCTCGCAGGCAAATAGTGGAGCAGCAGCAGCAGCGGTTGCACTTTTACACACATTGTCAGGCTGTCAGGGAAGGGATTAGCACGGAGGCCCCTGCAAGGCTGGAGCAGGCAGTCGATGGTATCATCGTGACAGCATATGGGACTGGGAAGTGAAACTGCTCATCAGTGCAGAAGTGAAACTGGCTGCACACGAACTCTTGTCAAAGTAAAACGTAAACAGCTGGCCAAAAAGAAGAGGGAAAAATGGTGACTGCTTTTGTGAGCTGAGTTCCACCCTTGCAATGCTTGAGAATGTGAGTGATCCCCATCTGTGCAAGGGAGAATCACTGTTCTGAGAGCTTCAGATCGAATGTTAAAGGTGTTAGTTGCTAGAAGAATGGATAAAAAGCAGCATTAATAATATGTTTTGAGGATGCTGGGTGCTGGCTTGTTTGTTTGCTTGTTTTTGTTTTGTTTTGGTTTTTTGTTTATTCCAGCAGGAAGATGTTTTGTTTTGTTTTCTCATTCTGATGAAAAGGATTTGAATGTTGGTACCACTGTGGCACAGAAAAGAGGGGGAAAGTGACTTTAGGACCTGTTAGCTGCATGGGCGTTCTCCAGTGCAAAGACAAATGTGTAGCATAGGGGACAGGTCTTGTAGGATGCCCAGTACAGCTGGTGACAAGAGGCACACTCAAAACAGTGCTGTGCATCATCAGTACATGTCTACAGGAATAGCTGCTGAGGACCTGAATCAGCTTTATCTTAACAGCTGTTAAGTTACACCAATTATAGAAGTTAAGTTCTGTAGAAGTTCTATAGAAGTTCTGTAGAAGTTAAGCTGTAAGTTACACCAATTATAGAACCAGCTTCTGCTTCTGTTTGCTTAAATATTTCATTTCCACAGCTTGCAGACTTACACTTACACTTTTGAGTTATGAAATAAGAAGATCGTCAGGGACAATTTCCAGAAGAGTGTCATAGACAATCCTTATTACTGAGAAAGTGGGCTTAAGGTAAAATTTTATCTGAGTGCCTGTTTAACTTCACAGAGTTTCTGTTGATGTTATTTGATTCCAGATGTCATTTTGGTTGTTTGCTATAGTTCCTGCATTGCCTTAGGTAAAATGTACATGGACTTCACCAAAATAATGCCTTGAAATTGTTCTGCCCCAGACACAACTAACTTTCTTCTAGCTCTGGGAATCCTCAGAGCTAGGCAGACTGCTCTGCTGCTCTCCACCACAGCATTTGACTCGTTAGCTGGAGAAAAATCATAGAGTATGGGCAGAGAAGGAAAAGAGGGTGAAGTGCACATCTCAGTTAAGCAGTCAGTGCTGCAGGGAGCTGGGAAAAATAAAGGGAAGGGGAGAAGCCAGTGCCAGCCACATTTCTGCAGCAGTGAGTTGCTTTTCCACAACTTATTGCAAAACAAATTCAGTAGTGCATAGCTGGATCCAAGTTTGCAGCAGGGCTGCTTTTGGTTATTTGCATGACAACTTGGAACCATATGAATGCAGAACAAAACACCTATTGATTTAATGGGATGGAGATTTCATTCTGGGTAAGTAGATACTGTGTAAACACAGATATAAGGACTTCCTGGAGTGAGACACTCAACAGAAATGTTGAGAAGTATACCTTTATGCTTACCCAGGCCGGTTTGTCAAGAGGCAAGTGAGTGTATTTCCCAAATCTACAACTTGACACACACTTACACTCACAAAATATGCATTTAAATGCACAAACAGCTGATGCCCACGCAGCTGATTTACACGGGCAGTAGTTGCAATTCTCTGGCCAGTCACTCCTATTTGCTGACATCTCCACATGTTCACATTTATCTGTTTGGACCGTTGGTCTGTGGTGGTTAGTCTTTGTAAACTATTTACAGTATGGCAGCAGATAACAGTTCCTTCTCATATTTAAATTCAGTGGCATCTGTGGTACTGGTGGTAAACAAATTGTGGTCTTTGGCTTTTTTACTAGGTGGTTTTTTTTTGTTTTTTTTTTTATCCTGCTCACTTCGGCTGCAGGGGTTTTTTTTTTTTTTTCTGATGAAATAGCCACTGGACAAAATATAACAGGTGAGAGAAAAAAGTCACCATCTGAGAACAGAATTTGGACCTGTGTATGTTTTTATTTGCAACTGGACATACAGCTTGGACAGCTACAAAATTATTCCACTCCTATGATGAACTAATGATTGGTCAAATTACACTGCCCCATCTTGTCCCATTGGTTACATTTGGAGTGTTAAGGGGCTTAAGTGATAAGAATGGAAAAAAATTTGCTCCAGCTCGTAATAGCTGACATTTAACATTTGAATGTGTGTGTATTACATCCTGCTTAGGGATAGAGCCAAATACATTAAAATGCAGCAGACTTCCTTGCTTTGACAGATACCCAGAAAGGTGTTGTGAGAATTTGTAAAGATGTATAAAATAGATCATTTAGCATGGTTTAATAAAAGTAAATTGTACAAGCAAGAAGCTGGGTTTAAAAGTGAAAATAAATCTCTCTTACTGGAATCTGGAAGTGTTTCTCCAATACAATAGGAGTGTCTGTAGCACAGTGGTGCATTTTTCCATCTATACCTGTCTCCTTGTCAACACAAGCATTCTTGGCTCCTTTCCCTTTTGTCTTCTTCTTTTTATCTAATAATTTATTGTAACAATTAAAAAAACAAACAAGCACACATTATTTGTTGTTCTCCCTTCTCCACTCCCTCCTGTGCCCCATCCAGGGCATTTTTTCCTGTTGTCATTTGCAAGAACCATTGTCAATGGAGTCATATCTCTTTTAGCCTGAAAAAGAAGTGGGTTAAAATTAAGCGGCAGATTCAAGACATGCTCTCTGTTCCCTGAAGTGTATCTGTTCTCATTCCGCTTTGTGTCTGCCCATGCAGCCATTTATATTTTAAGTGTGATTTCTTCCCATCCCCAGACACATCTGGTCATGACACTGCTCAGAGATGACTAAAGCAGGACAAAGCTTCATGTGACCATGTTGTCACTTGGGATTAATTTTTTCTCCCCTCAGTTCCTCTCAAACATTCCCAGGGGCCATAGCATACAAGCCTATTGCTCCCTCTGGAGCCCTTCAGCGCTGCTCTGGGGGACCACTTCAATTCTCTCTCATCGTGCTAGATATGAGCTCACTGGCCATTTTACATCCAGCCTCTGTCAGATGGGAAGCAAACTGAATGCAGGCTTCAAGCTCCTGTGCTGCAGTGAAGAGGACAGACACACCACCTTCAGATGCCATGGTTCTTTGAGGCCAGTCTTCACCTTTTGCTGGCCCAGGAGCAGCATTGCTGAGCAGGCATTAGCTTTACACCTTGTGCTTCCTCTTAGGTTCTTGCAGCTTTGTGCAGCACCAGGGGGTCTTAGGAGTAATCCTGTAAAGTCATGAACTGGTTTAATCTATCTGCCTTCAGCTGTCTAATCAGCAGCAACTCCTGAGGGCGTTGTACTGGTAGTACAGTCTCCAGCAAACCCATCAACAGAGTCCCTAGGTGTCATTTCAAAAGTCAGTGTCATGTTTTGGCCAGAAATGCTACAGTTTCCATTATTTTTTTCTAGAAAGGTTCTGACCTTAATGCTCTTGCAAAAATAAACATTACCAAGCACTTTTTCCTATCCTAGTTGTGAGGGAAGGCTTGATGGAAGGAGTGGGTTTTCTGCTCTGCCCTTACACATATGAGGATATTCTTAAGGCCTTTGGGAGAGGTTTCCAAAGGCAAAGTCTGGTCCCACATCTAGAGAATTTAATCCTTGTGCTCACGAGATGCTCTCTGCCTAATATCAGGAGCTGCCAGGGATAGTTAGAGAAAGAGAAACAGTCTCTGAAATGTTTCTTACAACCCAATGAGGTAAAGCTTCACATTGACATCACCTGTCAGCCCTTCCACCAGCAGCACACTCCCACAATGATGCAGCAGTGACTGGCTTTGGTATACTTGACCAAGCTTCTTTGGGTATAGTTTTCTGCAGGGCTTGCTGTTTAACTCAGAGGGTCTCAGATTTTGATGCTACCTAATGGAAAGCTACGTGCCAGCTCACTCTGGCTACTAGGACGTCATCAAATTCTCATCATGACTGTTGGAGGCATCCAAACCAGGCCAGTGCTCCAGAATGTCTTGGAGTGGTTGCTCCCACTTTATAGTCATTGGAAAAGTCAGCCCATCACTTAGGTTGTCTGACTCAGGTTTGGTGGCATCCATCTCTTCTCTGAGTTGAGCTGAGAAACTGAATACTCAACATAGGTTTTCTACTGATAGTTAGGGGGTCCACTTACTTAGGCATGGGAAATCATGGCCTCTAATACAGGATTTATCATTAGGAAGTCAAATACAGCCTTCAGTAACTAATTGGTATTATTTCCACCAGTTTTGTGTGCTGCCTGTTGCATACTTATGTATATGTGCACAGACTTGTATGTTAGTGTATTATGCAAGTGTATGTTGAAAATAAAAATCTGTATCATAATACATAAAAGCAAGGAGGGGATGTTTATAGTCCTGCTGTAATCCCCAAACAGGTACATCCATAAAACACAGATTTCACTAACAGTACCTCCAATCTAAACCTACCTTTGTCAACCAGACACATAAATGATGAATAATGTAGAAGCCATGAATAAAAGTGATAAAACCACTTAATAAAGCTAAATATAAAAGAAGCATAATAAGCAGAGAAAAAAACACAGCCAGAATTATTGGTAAGTAGTAATGAGTGACACATAGGTTTATGGTTATATAGCTCTGTGGTTAACCAGCGTGTGGTTAATGAATAGTCTTCTGTCAACAAGAAGTAAGCTAAGTATCTTCCTGCTTTTGCCAACTTGTGACACAACCTTATGCAGACTCTGAGATCTAGTCTAGTCTGTAGAAAATCCTGAAAGTGACTTCACCTCCTTCTTCTTTATTCTGGTAAACTGGTAACGTGACCGCATTTTACCGCGTTTTACTATTGTTACACTTCTTTTTTTTTAACCATTTCTTTTCTATGTGGAATACTCAGACTTCTAAAGAGATAAATTTGGTATGTATTTCAGCAGAATAGCAGCAGTACCTTACCTCAGGTATTCATCAGAAGTTGCCAAATGAAAAAAAAAAAATCAGAAAGCAAGATGGAAATACTGCAGATTAGAAAAGGGAATAAAGTGTATTTTCAAAGTCTTTTTCAGTCTTAGTGGTTTAGGTGTATATAATGATCTAGGAAACCTGTTTTTGGAAAGAAGATCTACAGGTGTTTCTCTGATATTTATTAAGTCTAAGACAAAGTTCTTTGGAAAGAAGTTTATTAAACTTCATTACTGCCTCAAGAAAGATCTGTTGTTCTGACAGACAAAGAGTAGCAAAGGTGTAAAGCACTATCATGTGTTTGATAATTCAATAAATCTGATATTTAAAGAATGTCAGGAACACAGACATCCTTGGTCTGGGTAGTTGTAGGGCGCAAGAGTTGAGGGCCAAGGGCCCTGAGACAGGGATCTGAAATGATTTTTGCTTCTCTCACAATTCTTACGATCTCAGGGACTGCTTTCTACCGAGGCTGTGGAGGTGGGAAGACACTGGCCGGGGATTTGGGAGGCTCGTGTTTCAGCTTCTGTTTTGTCAGGGCTGTGATTCAGGATTACAGTTGGATTTAGTTGCAGCAGCCAAAGTGGTTAGCATCGGTGGCCACAGGCTTCCTGTGAGATCGTGGCCAAGACAATTTATCTCCCCACAGTTCCTCATCCCTAGACTGGAGAGAATACCTCTCTAATTCACAGGGATGTGATGAGGACAGTTTCCAGTAACAACTATGTGTGTGTGATGGTGATACAGACCATTAGCACCAAAGTAGGAACTGCATTAAGAGAAGTATTGAATTTCAAGTGAATGTGCTTAGGGAGGGGGACAAATGTTGCTGCTAGAGGCAGGCATTTATATTTACATTCATATTTAAATGTGTAGTTATTTCTGTAGATGAATGGAGCAAACAATAAAAGTGGGAAGTCTTAGAAAGGAAGAAACTCAGCAGTTGGGATGGCTGGAGCCAAGTGGGTAAAGTGAAGCAGGCCGATCTGTATGGGAAAGCTCTCATGCCATGTGCCCAAAGGAGGAGAACCTCCATTTTCTTTAAACAGTTCCTGTTTATCTAACTTGGGGTGATGTCCCTTGATGTCTCTTACTGATAACAAAGATTCCTGTCAGTATCTGAGTCCTCCTCCGTGATGCTGAGATAAGTATGCTAAACCTGCTGACAGGCAATGTTTTTATTGTTGCCCAGGCCAAAGGCATAATGAATGCATATATTCAGTCTTATCAAAGATGCAGAACGTTGCTTTTGTTACTTAGAAAAATGTCTGAAGCAAACGCTGGCGTGGGCCAAAAGCAAATCCAGGCCATCAAAAATGAGTACTCTTCTGAACTTAGAGAGGTGGTGTGCACTTAATGATTTCCTAAAGTTTTCTTACTGAAACTTTCATACTGAATAATAGTTTTCTTACTGAATAGTAGAGAAATGAAGCATAATGCTTTGCTCTATTTCCATAAAACATTTTCATTCTCTGCAGACAGTCCGTAAAGATTATTTTTTTTCCCCATTCCCTTGTTTCTTGCCTTTGCTGTATCAGATTCCTTTTTGAAGGTTCTGGTTTGCAATGTGGAATTGAGGTAATACCACAAAGAGTTGGTTGTTTTTTTTTTTTTTTTATTTTCCTGCCTGCTTTTTTTATAGNTTTTTTTTTTTAATTTGCCTAGGGGATTCGAGCACCCAGTTCTTAATTTTAACAAATGGTGGCAGTTTTGGAAGAGTCAACCACAATTTCTAAACCTCTCTGAGCTAAAACTCTTTAGAAAGTACAGGTAACCTACCATTAGTCATGTAGATCAGATAAATTCTTAACTATTAGAGGTAACCTCCTTTTTTTTTTTACAAACAAAGTGTAGATCATTTAAATAGAAATTAATTTTTTTTTTCTGAGTGCTTTGAGCTGTTGCCACAGAGGGAACGCATCCAGCACCAGGCAGTTGTGAGGTTATACACCCTGCTCTCTGGGCACATGTCAATCTTCAGCTATGGACAGCTAAAGCAGTTCCATGCCATTTGGTGTGCTTAAGTGCTGTCTGAAACGAGGAGCACACCTTTCCTCCACACATATGTTCAGTAATGTTTTCTTTCCTGTTGCAGGGAAAAGCTTCACGCTGACTATCACGGTCTTCACAAATCCACCACAAGTAGCCACATACCACAGAGCCATCAAGATAACAGTGGATGGACCTCGTGAACCCAGAAGTAAGTGAGCTAGTGCTTGCTTGGCTTCTGCATCTGCAGAAGGCCAAGTCGATGGTTTAGTTTAGGTGTTCATCACCAGCCTCATGTAACAGCAATATCCAATGCACGTGGAGGAGTGGATATGTTTTAAGCCAAGACTGTTCTTTCATTGGTTTTAATTATTCCTTGCCAAAGCCTTATTTCTCATGGGTCTTCTTCATCTGATATGACTTGCACTGCATTTCCAAAGTATCTGCTCAGGGGTAACTTGGATCATAACCAAAAGCTGACAGAAGAGATACTGGTAAAAAGGTGGGCAGCGTATACCTTACGCATCATTTCTTGATAGTCTTGCCTTTCAGATGTTAAGAGGATTTTAAAGTATTGGAAACCAATATGTCATTGATCTAACTTTTCAAGCTCAGCTACCCTGCAAAAAGAAGTAAATGCAAGGGAGGTTACCTGGTAGCTGCTTTGTAGAGTTGTCTGTCGCTCATACTGTCGTACAGCACCCCTAGGAGCATCCATTTTCATAGACACTCAATATTTCTGTTTGTTTCCCCTCTCTTTTTTTTTTCTTTTTTTTTTTTTAATAATTAAACACAAGGAGGGGGGGA
>VWYK01027968.1:41877-61777 GCA_013399775.1 Semnornis frantzii | reverse complement strand
ACATCTCTCACACTGGCAGTTGTTTTGGTCAGATGCTGAGGGCAGGCTGTTTTGTCTGCAGAGTGACATGAGGGTGGAGCCAGATATGCAGGTTGAGATGCTTCTGCACTGTCTGTTACTAGAGGCAATTGTTAACCTGTCACTAGCCCAAGTGGGGCTTTTTCATACTTTTATTGAAATGCCCTGATGTAAATTGAGGTTTGTGGTTAGTTCCTTGCACTCCTGCACGCTTGGCAGAAGTTCTGGTTGCTGCTTAAGTGGAATCATCCCATGAGAAGACAGCAGCAGGATTCAAACACCCACTAAAGAACGAGACTCACAGCTTGGCATTGTTTAATTGGGTGGGAGAAGAAAAGATAGATCTGAAAGTTCAGCTAAAATAGTTTAGAAAACTCTTGTCGTGCCTGTGCATTTTCTTCTCAAGCTTCCATTTGTCTGAGTTGCGTCACAATGCCGCATGCATTTAGTGGAAAAACATGACCTGTATTATTTTGGATTTGAGGCTAGACTTTAAAACAGATACTGTTGTTTGAGTAAGGTTTCTTATTCAGTTTGTACTTATTGCTTCTGAAAATTGTGGTTGAACCGTCCCTGACAAATATGCCTGGTGAAACAGGCAGCTGGGCACATCAAAAAAGATATTTGTATATGCAAGTTGCAAATTTACATGTGAAATTCCCTGGGCATGCTCATAGTTTGCAGACAACAAATAAGCTTACAGTGTTTTGAATATGAGTCTGCTACAATGGTAAGACACAAAATCATCCTGCCGGCGTACCTACTATTTTCAATCAATTCTTCAGTTGGTATAATAGTTAATATTTAATAAGATTCTACATTTTTAAAAGGAAGTAGAGATATAATACATACTGAAGCCACATACGTATCATCCCAACTCAAATGTATGTAAAAGCTTCCTTGTAAATAATTTCACTTTGCCGTAGACAAATCAGCAGCATAGAGGAGGAGGTTTTATTGCATGTAAGGAGACGAAGCGAGACTTCCCCCTCGGTAAGAATGCACAACTTCTTATTGCTAAGTCATTCATGATGCAGTGTAGAAGGGATTGTGCTCCTTTTATTTTTAAGTGGGCCACAAAGTCACAGAATCACACAATGGTAGGGTTTGGAAGAGACCTCTGGAGATCATCAAGTCCAACCCTCCTGCCAAAGCAGGTTCACCTAGGGCAGGCCATACATGAATGCTTCCAGTTAGGTTTTGAACGTCCTCGGAGGAGACTCTCCAACCTCTCTGGGCAGCCTGTTCCAGTGCTCCATCACCCTAAAAATACATTTCCTTATTTAGGTAAAGAAGTTTTTCCTCATGTTGAGGCAAAAGTTCCCATTATTGCAGTTTGTAGCTATTGCCTCTCATCCTGTCACTGGGCACCAGTGAAAAGAGGCTGGACCGATCTTCTTGACACTCACTCTTAAAGTATTTGCAAGCACTGATCAGATCCCCTCTTGGTTTTCTCTTCTCCAGGCTAGAAAGCCCCATGTTTCCCAGCCTCTCCTCATAAAACAGATATTCTAGTCCCTTAATCATCCTCATAGCCTTCTGTTTGACTCTCTCTAGTAGTTCCTTGTCTCTCTTGAGCTAGGGCGCCCAGGACACAGAATACTTCAGCTGAGGCCTCACCAGGGCAGAGTTAGAGGGACAGGGACAGGAGAACTTCCCATGATCTGCTGGCCACACTGTTCTTTGTGCATCCCAGGATGCCATCAGCTCTCTTGGGGCCAAATCCTTCACTTTGACTTCTCCTGAAGGGTTTCTGAATGTCAGTGGCTGTTGCCATCAAGTATTTCTTCTCTTTATATGTTTGACTGAGATACGGATTGGCCTGATGAGATATACCACAGGAAAAAAACATTCTCCATTCTGGGACAGTTCTGACTGGCTTGGTCTTCACATTTATTTTTCCTTACTCTGGCTCAGAGGATGCATCCCATTTTGCACTGGCTTAATTAGGTCAGTTACATGCGTAGCCTGTACAAAGATAGATTGCAGGGCTCTTACCTGCACAAACACACGTACAAGATTTGTGGCTAGGTATGCCAAAACATGCATGCTGTGGACTGGAGGGGTTTTAAGTTTTATCAGCCTTCCTGTATTGAGGCCAGGATCAAATAAAAATTGCTAGATTAGAGTGTTTCTAGTTTCAGTACTTGCTATTTGGGAACCATTCTTGCTTATAGATCCATGACTCATTCACTTGAGCTAAAGGAATTACAGAAACACTGAGATCTATTTTCTAAGATGTCCCAGTTCAAAAAGAAATCCATGGAAGACAGTAATGGCAAAAAAATTAGATAGGACTGTCTTACAGAGACCTGGAAAAACACATGAGAAGCCCCAAACCAGCAAGACTCCAGCAAAAATTTTGATTCATTTATGTTGATAGCAGTCCTCAGGCTGAATTCAGCATTCCCTGTGGAAAACGCTGAGAGGCACAAGACCAGTTTTGAGAATGGAGGCTGTCTGAGGCAAAAGCCAGAACTTCACATCAGGATGACTTTTAGCCAGCTTTACAGGACATAGAAATACCTGTTTGCTTGTTTGTTTGTTTGAAAGCCTCAAAACCAAAAAAACAACAAAACTCCCAAACAAAAACACAGATGGGGAAAGAAAAAAAAAAGAAGGAAAAAAAAAAAAGACAACTTTAAGATTGATTAGTTAAGAAATAACAGAAACATTTCCTTTTCTCTTCAGAAGAATGTCAGGGCAAGAGCAGTTTCTGAGCCAGAATTAGATGGGTTCTCCAAGTGTTGGGTTTTTTAAATGCAAAAGAACAGTCTCTCCAAATAGACAAGCTTGGGGAGAAAACTTTGAAATATAGCAAGAAGCAGGATTTAAAGTCATTTAAAAAACCAAAAAATGCACACCAAAAAAAAACCAACAACCAACCAAAACCAGAAAAACACTCAGACCAAAAGCTATAAAAGCAAATATGCAAAGCAAATGCTTTTTTGCCTCACTGAGATGTGTGGAGATGTCACAGGAGGTGACAGCAGCAGAGCAGGTGACAGTAGCACAGTAGGTGTTATCACACATGCCACATACTGCACAAAAGCCTGCAGGCTTTGGGTTGTTGCATGTCCAATTGTGGTGCCTACAGGAAGGCTGGGGAGGGACTATTGACAAGGTCTTGTAATGACAGGACAAGGGGCAATGGGTTTAAACAGGCAGAGGGGAGATTTAGGCTGGATGTTAGGGGGAAGTTCTTTGCAGGGAGGGTGGTGAGACACTGGCACAGGTTGGCCAGGGAGGTTGTGGCTGCTCCCTCCCTGGAGGTGTTCAACGCCAGGTTCTGTGTTGCTACCTGCAGCAGTCAGCAAGGGGAAAATAGGCTGAGTAGCACTTCTGACTGGGGGGGAAAGAAAATGAGCCACTTTTCAAAGCTACATCTTGAGATGACAGTTACCTGGCATGGACTCTCTGTACTTCTCACCATAAACTGCAATGTATGGACAAAAACACCAGCAGAGTTCCCCTGAGAAGCAACCTGTTGATGGTGGTCTTCCTTCCCAAAGTGTATCAACATGAGCGGAATTTCCACAAGCCCAAGGGATGAGACAGGTCTTGGGTGTGCCCATGCACCACTGGTACCACCATGCTATGAAGGAAGCACAGTGCAGAAGGCTGCTAGCTGAGACACCCCTCTTTAATGCCCAAAATTCAGCAGGATGATCTGGGACAACATACTGCTGGGGTGGAGAGAGGAGCAGGAGTTTCACTTGCTGGAGGCCTTGAGTGAGCTGTGCTAGTGGGAGGTGTCCCTGCCTATGGCAGGGGGTTGGAACTAAATGATGCTCGAGGTCCCTTCCAACCTTACCATTCTATGATTCTGTGATTTGGTGGTGGCTGTTGTGATGGGCAGCTCTTTGCCTAGCAGCATATTTACCTATGTAACTACTGGGTTTGCATTTACAGTTGTGGTAGTTACTCATGCCCAGGACTTACACCATTGTCCTTTTTTCCCCCTGCCATTGAATTTCTGGCTGTGCCTATCCAGATGCTGCTTATCAAATTTTAATGGCCTGCAGATGAGAGCCAAGGTGCTTAAGAATTTGGCTTTTCCTCCACATGATGTATTCTAAAAATCCCCTTTGAACTTATGATTGTATTCTCCAGCTCTGAATAAATGCTTATTTTCTAAAATTTTTGTAAGAAGAAATGATACTGCACTGTCAGGAGAAGGGCAAGATGACCTAACCCATCGTTTTCTTCTCCAACTTCTATGATTCTATGATTCATAAAGCAATTTATGTTTTTATGAGCTAAGTCCATGGGGAAAATCATTAGCAGTAACCAGATCAAGAGTAGTGCTCCTGATGAAAATACTTTTGGTTAGGAAACTTGGTAGAAATAGTATGACTCTTAAATTAAATATTTCCCCTAGGCCATTTGACCTACTGTGTGCATCTGCTGAAAAATTAGGTTTTTCTTCTTTTGACTGCTTCTTTCTGGTTTTCTCATTGAATTGTTTTAACTTACATAGCTCTGAAAAATTCACTAATGGACCAAGTGCCTGGAAACGGCCCAAAATGAAAAAAGACCACATGGATTTAACCCCAGTGAGCCTAAAACATCCAGGGTTAAGCTGGGCATTAACTGTGATCATCCTGTGTTGGATATGTGGGTTTCCAAAGCACATTTTTGTCATCTTTCTATCAAGACCACTGTGCTGAAGAGCAGAGAGAGAGAGAGAGAATAATATTGCTAAACAACATTTGAGAAGGAGCTTAAAAAGCAGCAGATTCAAGAAGCCCCTTTTTAGAAATGGAAATTTCCTTTTTGCCTCCTGGCAAATCTAGAGCAGGGTGGAGTAGGTGGGTGGAGAGGAGGGGTGTGGGGAGTTGTGGAGGGCAGGATGTGGGGCAGGTAAATTTTTGATCAATCACAGTTCAAGACGCTCTCAGACGCTGGTCTGAAGGGATCCCACCTCACTTGTAAGGTTCAAGGAAAGCCCATAATCTCTGGCTGTTCTGAAGGAAACCTTCAAACACTCCCTTGCCCTGCTGAAAGTCTTTTTTAGGGGACCCCCAAGGGCTGATGATGTTAAGTGCAGCTGATCTGCTTATCCTTTCCTCAACTGTTGCTTACAGACTTAGACTCTGAGAGTAGCTTCTGAGCCAAAATTAGGCAGGTTCTGGGAGTAGCTTCTGGGAGGAGAATTGGCATGCTCTTATCCTGTGGCAGAAGTGAGGAAAACTGCACATGTCAGGCTTGGAGGAGTTTCACATCACATCCACCTTCAGCCTTTCATGCAAGAAAAAGCCAAGACCATTCTCTAAAACACCTTTTCATCTCACTTTCATCATTACACAATTTCATCTCAGTTAGGCTCATCACAGGCTGCCCAGGGGGCTTGTGGAGTCTCCCTCTCTGGAAATATTCAAGACCAGCCTGGATGCATTCCTGTGTGTTCTGGTGTAGGTGATCTTTCTCTGGCAGGGGGATTGGACTGGATGATCTTTTGAGGTCACTTCCAGCCCTTAACCTTGTCTGATATAGTGTTAAATGCCTTCATTTCTTGGTTGTTTTCTGCTACAAATGCCTCCACCTGTTGGAAACTGAGATTAACATGTACCAACAAAGAGTTTAGAAACCATGAAAACATGAATCATGGTGTAATTGGAACAGACACACCATAGAAATTTCAATGATGGCTTTTCAGACACTTCCATTCACCTGGACACTTACAGTGCCTAGAAATGGCTTAACAAGAAATGTGTTGAGGAAAAGGTGGTGTCTATGAGCTGCTTGTCTGTATAACAGAAGCACAATAGGAGCTCTTTCTTCCTTTGCTAGCACCACTGTGTGCTCCACAGCACATCACCCTCTCAATATCACAACCCAGATTTGTTAATCACTTTAAAAAAAAATCCTGGCCAAGGTACTTGCACCCAGGAGCTTCCAAACTAAACAGACAGTGTACAGACAAAAGAATGGGCTGCAAGAGAAGCCAGTGATTGCACACTGCTGGATCTGTGCCTGTGTGTTTATGTCCCCAGTGTCTGGGTGACACTGATGGGGGAGGACTAGTGCTTAAATGATGGGTGCACTCTGGGCACACCTGTAGTTGGTGTGTGTGTGATGGTTGTGTGCAAGCGTGCGGCGGCTGGGGGTAGTTACAACACTGCTAGCTCAAATTCACACAGTGTGACTCGGTGTGCTGCTGTCTCTGGGTATGGGTAGGTTGGCAGTTACTGCTGCTCCCTTTCTCTCTGTGTGTGTCTATGTCTCATCGAAGGATGAGCAAATAAGAACAACTGGATCCATTTAAACAAAACAAAGCAGCGTGATAATTGCAAAGGCATGCCTGTAGGCCAAAGGAGCTGCTTCTGAACAGGCTTGGTCCTGGCAGTGCCCTGGCAGCCAGGCCAGCTCCACGATCCCTCAGCAACTAGAGACCAGCCTAAAATGTGCATCCTGTGAGTGGGCACATCTCCCCCAACTGTGAAAGCTGGGCATGCCACCAGCCTAGTTTTCATAATGAAAGTACATGGGGAGAGAGCAGAGGCAGTTTGCCCCTTTGTGACTTGTGTTTTCTGGAGAAAAGTGAAGAGTGAGCGGGAGATCAGCCTGTTTCCATTACGTGTGCACTCTCATGCAACCAGTCTGAGTTACTCCAGTGGTGCAGCCTTGGCCTTCTGGCTCAGCACAGGACTGTATAGCACAGGAGCATCACATAGCACAGGACCACTTGACACTGGATGTTAAAAGTTTGGCTGCAGTACAGGACCAGAGATCATGTGTCTGGATGCAGTCAGCTCTGCAGAGCATCAACAGTCACCTCCGCTGCTCTCAGGTCCCTCGTGGCCCAGAAAAACCTCTCTGTGCTCCCTGTCCCAGGTGCTTGGCAAGCCTCTTCTCCATGAGGGGATAGCAGAGCAGCCCTTTTGGAGATGAGTCTGCTCTGGGCTGCAGCTGCCCCCCTCAAAATGGCTGGTGGTGCTGTTGCAGCTGTTATCTGAGGTCTCCAAGTTCTCAGTCTTGACCACCTTTCACTGTCAGCAGAAACTTAAAGCATAGCCCATGCTCTCCAGCAGTTGGTTTCAGATTGGAAATTGTACAGACACACTGCCAGGGGCTGAAAAGCAAAGATCAGTATCTGCTGTAACTACCACAGTGCAAAGCTCCCTCAGTGTAGGCAAGATCCAGGCAATACATGCCTCATATGGACTTTAACTGGCTAGCCTTAGAAACAGTACTGCTTCTTCTCCACCATCTGCAAAGGATTATGAAATTTATATGAATGCTTGGCAGTCTCTGGCATAACGATGGGGGTGGGGGATCTTTTTTGTCTTACTCAGTAGGTAGGTCCTCAACAGGTTTTAAATTCCAACATCCTTGAGGTTTTATGGTGCAGATGCTTCTTCTCCATGTGGAAAAGATAGAACAGAATTATTTCTCCTGGCATTTATCAGTCTCCTCGCTGAGTCAGTTGAGGGAGTTGCTGTTGGGTGATGTGAGACAGAGAATGTCATTTTAGGTCAATAAAATTGTCAAATATATGCAATACAAAATCTTGTGTCAAGGCAGCATTTCTGGAAGTGCAGTAGTTCACATGTAGTTTTATTTGCCTAGTTGTGTGGCTGGTTTTTTTTTAAAGATACACTGAAGTGTTGACAGGACAAGCACCTTCCTTGCATAAAGTAGGTAAACAGGAAACCAGATTGCTGTGGTGTGGGCCAGGAACAGCAGTAAGACTGGCTCAGACCTTTACAAATTATTTTGACTCCTCTTTTGAGTCATTTAATCCCACACAGGTCTTTTTCCATCCTCTTTTGAGTTAGTGTGATTTTGAAATTGAGAACAAGTAGGTTGTTACTTTTGTATTGTAGGTTGTACAAATGTTCCCCCCACCATTTAAAATTCATTATGGTATTGCCTGGTTGCACTGTTACAAAGACTGTGGTGGATATTTTTAAGTGCTTACCTACATTTGCATGGTAGGATTTTCAAGGCACATACGGCCTTCACCCTAGCTCTGTTGAAATCAACAGGCCAGTACTCTGTAAATGTGACAAAAGCAGAAGTAGGTGAATATATATTACTTCTGAAAATGCTCCCTAAGGAGTCAGTAGATCTGACTCTTTCCTGTCAACTGCACTTAGCTACAAAGGATTTGTAGCTGTTAAAATCAGTAAGCAATGGGGGTTTTTTGGGTCGAGCATTTTCCATAGAAGAAAGAAAAAATACTGCACAGGTGGCACTTGTATTTACTGTGTGTCTGTATAAAGAAGAGCATTAATAAGCAGCACCTGGGCAAGTAGATTGGCCAATATGACTGTACACTGGTCCCCAATGAAGACCATAAATCACTGACACATCAAGTATCTTTCCAGGGAAGTTAGTGGTGCTCTGGAGGAAAGATTTCTGAGGCTGGTCCTTCATGCATCATGTTTCTTCAGCAAGGAAAGATTTTTGAATGGCAGTCATTAAACATAAGCAAACAAACCATTTGAAGAAGCTGCTGGGGTTTTGCATGAGCTGGAGGAGGATGGACTTGTAGTTGAAACCCTGCAGCAGAGCTGCCTACTGTGGTTTCAAGGGTGTCGTACACAACACCTACCCTTCCTAGGAGGTTCAGTAGTAAAGCTGGGCTACTGGAGCATTGCTCAGCCATCCCACTGGCCCTACAGGGCTGGCTGCTGAGCGCCTGCCGCACTGCTGGCAGATGAGAAAGTTTCTTTCAGGGCCTGGAGGGCAGCAGGACCTGACCACAAAACCTCTGCAGCCTGCCTCCTTCACTGTGCAGGAGGTGGAGGAGAAGGCTGTCTTTTTCTCAGGCTGGTAAGGGAGACAAGAAAAGAGAAGGGAAACTTTCACCCTGCATGGAGTGGTCAAATGCTTCTGTTCACCAAACAGGCTTTTGGCAAGGCAGGATCTTTTCAAGCATTTTCTTTACTTACAACTTTACCAAAACAACACATGTTTAAGAGAAAGTCTGGGTGAAGCTGTGTGGCACTTCAGTGAACAGCCTTATTTTCTTCTTGGAATATAAATGGAAGGTGTGAAAATCCATCTCTGCTGCAGTCCCTCCAGATTTGCCTGCCTCGGATTACCGAAAGGTGCAGCAGCTTCCCTTTTGCAGGCCCTTACAGAGCCACTGCAGGCTTTCGCTTCTGCTCTCGTCAGACCCCACCTGGAGTCCTGTGTGCACTTCTGGAGCCCCCAGCACAGGAAGGACATGGAACTGTTGAAGCAGGTCCAGAGGAGGCCACAAAGATACTCAGAGGGGTGCAGCAGCTCTGCTCTGAGGACAGGCTGAGAGAGTTGGGGCTCTGCAGCCTGAGAAGAGAAGAGAAGAGAAGGCTTCAGGGAGACCTTAGAGTAGCCTTCCAGCATCTGAAGGGGGCCTACAGGAAGGCTGGGGAGGGACTACTGACAAGGTCTTGCAATGGGTTTAAACTGGCAGAGGGTAGATTTAAACTGGATGTTAGGAGGAAGTTGTTTGCAGTGAGGGTGGTGAGACACTGGCACAGGTTGGCCAGGAAGGTTGTGGCTGCTCCCTCCCTGGAGGTGTTGAAGGCCCGGTTGGAGGAGGCCTTGAGTGAGCTGTCCTAGTGGGAGGTGTCCCTGCCTATGGCAGGGGCTTGGAACTGGATGATCCTTGAGGTCCCTTCCAACCTTACCATTCTATGATTCATCCTCTGTCACCCATCGTGAAGAGTGCAAAGAGGACTCTTGTTCTGCGTCTCCATTTGTGTCCTTGCTCCTTGCTTGTCCACCACAATTTGGAATTGTAATGAGTAAATGTATTTCCCAGTAGCATTAGTGATAAACCTTGGTGAACTGTCCCTGTGTCACCTCTGCCCAAGTCTGTGCAAAGCAGGAGGGAGACTGATGCTTGGGAGACACCATTTCAACTCTGCTTCCGAACTGCAAGAGAAGGAGCTGCCTCTAGTATGAGGGCATGATGTGCTTGTTACTAATCAAAACAAATCCCAAAGAATGAAAACATCTCCCTTGCCGCCTTTAATCACAGAACAGATAAGGGACAGCCTGTAAAAGTGGGAGGAGACACGAGAGAAAATTTAACCAGCCATAAACGAAAAGTTGATGTATTTCTTTTGTTAAAATAGGACCTGACCTTTATTCTTCCTTTGCAAAGCATTGTAGTTCAAGTCGATTAAACATGACTTGTACCAGGCCATCTGCTCGAGGCTGACCAGTCCAGAAAAGCCAGGTTGTGTCATAACCTTAGCATATAAAGCAGCAGAAAAAAAAATCAGGTGACAGTGTTGATTTAATTATTAAGGATTCTGTTTGTCTGAGTCTGTCTGCCTCTCCTACCTACACCCTGCATTATGGGCTGTTCTTCATTACCTGCTCTACCTATCTTTGCAATCTAGCCACAAACAGTTTTGGTTGACCACACCACTTCCCTCTTGAAAGTTAATACTGTTTGACTTATTCTGTACTGCTAACACCAAGCCAAAGAAAACAAGCCAAAGAATAACCTGCTTGTATGCAGTTTGGAAACTTCTCAGAGGCCCTGCTTTCAAAATGCTATACAGTAGCTTACTATATCTCTCTGCAGCTGTGAAGAAAATGAGGAAAGCAAAAAATGGTTCAAGAACCTAAAATAAAGACTAGGCAGAACCACATGGAATTTATGAGCTTTCAGTGAAACTGCAGTCCTGTGTAGGCACAATGGGGCATTAGTACAGAGGGGAGACTACTTAGTAACCTACAGATTAAAACACCCAAACTCTTTCTTTGGATAAACAGGTATTTTCAACTATTGTGTGGGAATGGCAGTGACCAGGCTTGATTAAAGCAAAGGTCTTTAGTTTGAGGGAAACTTGCAGCCTGGCTATAGGCTTTCATTGGACAGGAGCAAAGGTTTTTACAAGTCGTCAATGGTCAGCCCATGGGGAGTGAATTTACTTTTGTGTTGCCAAGTCCTCCTGGTTTATCTAAACAGTAAACCACAGGACTTGACCTTTACCTTGCAGATCCCATGCACAACCCTGTCTGAGGCTGAATGATGGAGACCTTTTACTGTCTAGAGATATTATGGCAGACTCATCAGTCTGCCATGGGTTTCTATTTAAGTTGTTTCTCTGACCTCCAATATTACAACATTTGTGCAGCTTCCTGTTCGTTTGCCTTCTGAGGAGCACTACAAAGGTGACAAATGCTATCATCCTTTGATTTTTCCCAACTCAGGCTGAGGGAGGGGGTTCAGAGTCATTCCACCTGAGCTTGCACATTTGATCAAGGTATCGGAACTAGGAGCCTGGTCCCTTGTATTCATCAGAAAAGCAACCTTCTCCCAAGGGTCACCCAAATGGTGGCTCAGCCATTGCTACATGAGCCTTGTGTTTCTGGAGCTTTTTTGTGTGTGTTTTCTGATAGAGATGTCCTTTTTGTGCCTATGTTTTTCCTGGTTACTTGCTGAGCTGTTGGTTGGCTGGTTCTGTATCATCCTGCGTCTACTCTTTCACACATAGCTTCAACTATGATGTCTCAGCCCATGGCTGGAGGGTATTCTTATGGCAGTTTGTGTGTGTGGGAAGATGCAAACTATAAAGAAACAAAAGAAGCTTTTGGCAATGCAGTGCTTAAGTTGGGAGTCATTCAAAGGCTGTCAAAGAGTTGGTATTTTAGAAGTATATACGTTGACGTGGGGGAAAGGGAAAAGAAAGCAAAGGGTATAATTTTGTAGACTAATTTAACTTTCATTAGCAACTTCTGGCCTCTAAACTGCTGATACTCGGTTCCCTTACTTTTCCTTTGCTGCAATGACCTAATTCTTGGGGTGAACCCACAGAATAATTGCACCTCCATGACAGAAATAGGCTACATACGTATGTTAGATTCATCAGGAGTTTGGATGAATCCATAGCAAGCAAAATGATTGTGATTTAAATGGAAACAGAGTTGTGTGTTGCTATTTATTAGTATACCACAGGCCTCCACAACAGAGCTAGAAGGAGAGGAAGCATATTTCCTGCCTTGCAAAAATTGCCAAGATTGCTTTTTCTGGCTGTGGTACCTCAGGGCAGACATGAGGCTTTTTGTGTGTTCATCAGGAGGCAGGGAGAAGGCTGGGGGGACTCAGCCTGGAGGAGTCCACAGCCTCTCAGTCAATGTGCCAGGTGGTGCAAGGGAGACCAGTAGCCTCCACTTATTCATTTTCCCAGGGACATTACCTAGTGCAGCTGTCCCCAGCACACCTGGATAGTGAATCAGTGGTAAAAAGGGCCACAGCCTGGCAGAACACTGACTAGGAAAAGCCAAAGTTTGTTTTCTAATACAGAGCAGGCAAGAGGGGCTTGATCTGGATTCTGCCACCTGCTCTAGTTTGCTCCAGGGCAGAACTCCTCTTCACTGCAAATTTTGCTCTACCTATACTGTCTGCTTCTGTGGTTTTTATTTAAAAACACTGACCTGTAGTAGTGGGAGGTGTCCCTGCCATTGGCAGGGGGTTGGAACTAGATGATCCTTGAGGTCCCTTCCAACCTTACCATTCTATGATTCTACGATCTTATATGGAAAAAAAAAAAAAGTGGTAAGAGGGAAAAAATGCCAAAATATTGTTTAACTACTGCTAAAGCATATAAGCAAAATATGCACCAGTCATTCAGGGTGCATGTCATTGCAGTAAGGTGGCTAACCTTCCAACAGAGGTGTCCCCCAGGAAAAGAGGGAAGTTACTGGACACCAGGGAACCTGCCATATAAATCTTTGTTCACCTTGGTATCACTGGACACTTGTTCAACATACAGCCCAACAGGATAATCTCCTGTAAAAATTGTATGTCCATCATAGGATCTTATCTGAAACATCTAGTTTGTCTGCAGGTAGTTGGAGTAACAGGGTAGATTTTTCTACAGAGACACAGAAAGGGTGAGATTTGCCAGGGATCTGGCTTGAGAAGCACAACACTTCCCTGTGTCAATCTTGGCATTGCTCAGCATTTTGCTTCTGAAGGGCCACAGAACGTCAGCTTGGTCATCAAACCACACAGCATCCAGCTTCATTCACAGGGTTGCCCAGCACCTTGTGCTACCATCCAGTCAGTTCTGATGACCAGCACTGATTCTGCTGGTAATTACAGACAAGGCACAAAAATATCAAGCATAATATCCTGTCTGCCACCACGTTCCTTCTGTCTGGAAAGAAGGCTTGTGTTGTACAGTGCTTAAGAAAAACAACCAAAACCCATCACTGCTCATCACAGCATGTTAGGGGTTGGAAGGGAGCTTGGAGATCTTCAAGTCCAGCCCCCCATAATGAGTCTACTCATCATGAAACTCTGACTGCCAACACCATTACTTCTCCTCATGACGGCAACAATACTTTTAATTGAGATAAGAGAAAATACTGTACAGTGTGCCTAGTTCCTTTATTAGGATCTTTTTGATATACTTCTAACGCTGTCCTAGAAGTTAATGAGCTCTGACACTGCCCATACTGATCCTTCAAATGCCTGAATCCAGTGTAAGTATTTTCCAAGTGATGGAGGCTAGAGAGGAAACCACTCTGCAAATTGCTTTAATTTTCAAGTGTGATTTCCAAGAGCCCTGTGAGCTGCTGTGTAGCAATGGTTAGTGCCTTATGCTAAGCATGCATGTGCATCTCTGCAGGACCAGGTCAGGTCTGTTGGAAATCAGAGCAAATAGTGTCCTAGAAAAGTTATGCTACTTGCTCTTTCTCTGCAGACAGAAAATAATGGAAAAAGAATATGCAATGTATTTTATATCTGGCACACAGAAAAACATTACTGGCTCATGCACTTAAGGCACTACTTCTAATGTTAGCCAAAAAAACCAAACCCACCAAACGAACAGAAACAAAACAAAACCAAAAACTAAACAAAAAAAAACCCCAAACCAAACCAACAACAACAAAAAAAAACACACAAAAAAAATAACAAACAAAAACCAACCAAATAAACAAAACCCCCAAACAGCTTTTTTTTGTGAGCAGGAGAGCTGATTTTCAAGCATTTATATTTCCCAGCTAGGTAGTAATATAGAAGCACTACATTCTAATTGGCTTTTCTTTACAAGAATGTATCCTTTTTTGCACTAAAAGGTAGTGTGTTGACTTCTTAGAATAGTGTGAAGGAGTATATTTTCTTCCCATCCTTCACTTGGAACAAAATAACTGTATTTGTTTTAGCTCCATGGACAAAACAATGTTTACCACTTTATTAACTGAGCACAATGAAACATGGCTTATTTTCTACCCCACTAGAGCTGGAGCCAAACCAAAGCCCTGTTCACAAACAGCCCTGAAAAGAGGAGATGCCAGCTTGCTTTGAACCAAAGCGTCAGGTCTCATTGGCCACTCCTATCTTCAGCAAAGTCTGGCTAGATGCTGTATTCTCCTGTGTATATTCTGTGAAGTTTCCATTTCTGCCCTGGAAAAGAGGGAGCAGAGGAGAGAGTGGGATGTATCCTGCTTCCATTGTGGAGAAAGGACTCCATTTAATTAAATTCCCCTTATACTATCTCCATGCAAGTACAACCTGCTGATTTGGGGCAGACAATCTGTGGACAATAAACATGAAAAACTCTGCTTGGGTTTGCTTCTAGCCAGGATGCTCAGCAGCTGTGAGCCACTGAGTCTCCATCAGATATGTACTCTTCCAAGCCCAAACCTTTTGTGGGTGTTAGTACCTCCCTACCCACGAGCTTCAAAGAGTCAGATTGGTGAGTGAAGGAGAGCAAATAACAGAAGAGTGTAATTGTCCTGTGACTTCCTTCCATTAATCCATTCTAGAAGCGTTTACTTGTGAAACAGTCCTGCATACTCAGAGGAGTTTCAGTAGCCTCAGCTGGCAGAATGAAAGTGGCAACACCTTTCCTTACCCTTTGTTGTACCTGCTTCTCTCCTTCTGAACCTGAAAGGCATCTAGTGACACCTTTTAAAACTAGGTTGAAAGGAAGGTAATGGGAGATCGTTTTCCTCTTCTGCATCTGGAGGCAGTCCAGAGCACTGCTGTCATCTGGGGCAGTGTGAAACCCAGAATGAGCAACTGTTCCCATTGAGTGTCTGATGCTCAGGAAAATGGGGGCTGCCAAAGCACTTTGTTCTTCTTGTTTCTGCAATCAGAGCCCAAAACAGAAGGCTGCAGGCCAAACCGAGTGCTCCACAGTCTCTTAAATTCTGTAAAACTGCATTTCCCTCCTATTAAGAGGGAAAACATTTTCATGTTGTGTTGCTGTAAAAGTATCCAAAAACCCTCCTTATTTAATATTCTGTATACAAAAAGATCCACCTGACCTCACTGAGGCAGTATTTGAATGGGATAAGAAAATAAAAAGTCTAACACCCCACACACACACACCAAACCCTGAGGTTTAGCCAAGCAGGCTGGATGGACATTCTGTTTATTGCAGTGTTTCAAACACTGACCCTGCAGCCCAAAGGGGAAAAAAAATCTGCCAGCAGTGCTGTCTTGTGGCAAGCTTGCTCCATCTGCAAGCTCTCAACATATGTCTGCTTCAGCAACTGGATGTTTCATGGACTGCCACGAAGTTCCATCTGATTTGCAAAAATGGCAGATCCTCATGGCCAAAGTGCTGGCTCAGCAGAACTGCACCAGTTTCCAAGTGCCTTCCTGCCGCTCTTTCCATCCTGCACCACGCTGCTCTCCTGCAAAGGGAAAGCTTGGGCTTCTTGTCACCACACCGAGCTGGGAGAGGAGTGTCTGCCACAGGGTCACTGCCTGACCACAGGCAAGTCACCTAATTTCTCTGTCACTCAGTTTTCCATCTATGAAAGGGGGATAATAATAGTCCTGGGCTTTACAGGGGCGAAGCGAGGAGAACTTGCCTGCTCTGTAAGCAAGCCGTTTAGAGAGTAACTTCAAAGTAAAGCTAATAAACAGAAAAATACAAGTCACCCCAGAAAAACTCTCCTCATGCATTTATAGTGGCTTGGGAAAACCTTTTATTTTTTTTTTCCATTTTTCTGACACAGTTCTTCACTTTGCTACTGCAGATCTTCATGCAAGACAGGTTCTGTGTTGCTACCTGCAGCAGTCAGCAAGGGGAAAATAGGCTGAGTAGCACTTCTGACTGGGGGGAAAGAAAATGAGCCACTTTTCAAAGCTACATCTTGAGATGACAGTTACCTGGCATGGACTCTCTGTGCTTCTCACCATAAACTGCAATGTATGGACAAAAACACCAGCAGAGTTCCCCTGAGAAGCAACCTGTTGATGGTGGTCTTCCTTCCCAAAGTGTATCAACATGAGCGGAATTTCCACAAGCCCAAGGGATGAGACAGGTCTTGGGTGTGCCCATGCACCACTGGTACCACCATGCTATGAAGGAAGCACAGTGCAGGAGGCTGCTAGCTGAGACAGCCCTCTTTAATGCCCAAAATTCAGCAGGATGATCTGGGACAACATACTGCTGGGGTGGAGAGAGGAGCAGGAGTTTCACTTGCTGGAGGCCTTGAGTGAGCTGTACTAGTGGGAGGTGTCCCTGCCTATGGCAGGGGGTTGGAACTAGATGATTCTTGAGGTCAATTCCAACCTTATCATTCTATGATTCTATGATGTGAGGTACAGAGACAGGTGGAGGTGCTCCCATCAGCTCAGAGAGAGCTGGCCTGGGAATGGGGTGCCCTGCAGTGACCTTGGGAGGATACTGTGCCTGGGTTAATTTGCCCTGCTTGCTACCTGCTCACTGGTTTGTTCAGAGTGAGCTCAGGTTTGTCTGCCCTGCCCAGTGTTTTGTGCCAGCTTGGTATAAAATTAGTACCTGAAGTATATTCAAAGCAGGAAAGCTAATTCCTTCCTCAACTGCCTTAATGCAGCCCTTGTCCTGTAGGCTTCAGAGGAACCACTCACCTCCCTGTGAGACTGCTAGCACACAGGCTTGCCCTGGTGGCTTCATGCCAGGCAGGAAAGCTCCAGATGCCGGGAGAGCAGCACCAGGGAGGTAGAAGGAGAAGATAGGGTAGCAAGGGGTCATTGGTGCACTCATGTAAAAGCAGAAGATGTCTGAGTGGAATTTGAAATTAGGAATAAATTACATCGGTGGAATGGATTTGGAAGGATCTGGCTCTTGGCTCTTCAAGCCCTAGGTTCAGCATGTTGAAGCTTAAAATAATCCAAATGTATGAGGCATTTTACAAATCTCTCATGACTCTGCAATGTTTGCATTCAAGTCCAGGGTCAGGAGACCAAGGCTTGAGGCAGCATCCAGCTTTGCAACTGCTGACAAATGAAGCATTTGCTCTTGACCAACCGAAATGTCAGATAAAAGTATTTTTCATCTTTCTTACCTTCCCTCCTCCTTTTTTTCTCCATTTTAGAATCCCTAATGGGTCTCTTTAGTAGTGAAACCGCTACTACATAATGTCTTTTTTTTTTTCTCTCTCTCTCCTCTTGGGATAATTTACAGCACGGTGGAATTTGAGACAGTTCAAACTGTGCCAAAGGGCCTGGCAACAGGAAGAAACACCAAGCCACTGCGATTTGGAACCATAATATGAGTTATAAAATTTAATTTTAGAAATGTAGCTACTGGGAACTGCTTTTAAATGTACTTTTTTTTTCTTTTAGTGCATAAAATGGTCCTGTGTCTTGATTGAGCTGTTAGGGTGGCTTGAAAGAGTGCTCTGTAGAGTAAGGGGCATGCGGAGTTCTTCAGAGACCTTTTGCTGCTTATTCACCGATACTCAAAATTGGAAGCTGGATGTTTGTGAATGTTTGTGTCTTAGCTACTACAGAGATATGTGGAAAAGGGCACAGTGGATTATTTTCAGGAGCTTTGTGCCAGTCTGTTTGACTGCTGTGGCCATGAGTTGAGAGAAGACTCACCATAGGGACAGCACTGACCACCTCCTTGCAGAGAGGACAGAGATGCAAAGGAAGCTGCAGAAGGCAGCTGTTCACAACAGGAAAATGAAAATAGGGAGCAGATAGACAGCAAACTATGATGTTCAGCAGAAATCAAGAATAATGCCACCTTCTTCAAAGGAACAAGTACTAAAAAAAAAAAAAAATTGACCTCTGGGCTAGAGATTTAAAATCCTTTCCCATTTGGGTAACAGTGCCCCACAGCTCACAAGGGGAATGGATAAAGCACAAAGATTCACGAGGCAGCTGATTTCCTGTCACAAATGCAAGGTGCAGAAATAGAATTGGGGGTAAAAGAGAGACCATGACATCCACTGCTCCACAAGAGGGTCCCTAAGAAGAAGGTATGAAAATAACATCTTTGGAGCTGAGGACCTTATGCCATTGACTAAATGTAGATGAGTCAGTCTTTGTCATTGACTAAATGCAGATGGAGTCAGTCTTTGCAGTTAGTACTTTGCCTTCTGTTTAGAGAAAGCATCTTTGAAAGGACAGCTTGTGTGCCAGAGACAGTCTTCTTCTGGCCTTCCTGCTGAAGAGCTGTTTTCTGTGATCTTTAAGGGGGATGGGGAAAATGACACAGGAAGTTTTTGATTCCTCTGGTTATGAATGTGGCTGAACCATCCTATTTCAGACATTTCAGCAAACATGATTTTGCTAGGGAGGTTTTTATTTCAGCCTCAGCAGCCTCCCAGAATAAGATACCTCACTTTTGAAGGCTATCTCATATGACTGGAAACCAATGGACACAGAAGTGGTTTGCAAATTTGTGACAGTAGATTAGCTCTTAAAGGAGAAGGATTTAAAATTTGTGCCTGCCAGAGAAACCATGTTCCAGTAAATGAAACATCCCTCTTGTATGCTCTGTCTCTGTGGTTATGGGTTGACACAAAAGATGCCAGCACAGAGACCAGCCAGAGGCAACAGAAATGCATTACCTTAGTCCTTGCATACTGCTCACTGCTGCTAGCTGAGGCTTGTATTGAAACCAGTCCTGCCCATGATGAGATGTGTCTCTGTCCTTTCCTGGACATGCCCCAGTGCTATGCTGGAGCTGAGCCTCTCCAGTGCCTTCCCTGGCACCCTTCCAGCCCCACAGGGCCACAGCACTAGAGCTTCACTAGTGTGCTGCCATGGGGAATGCTGGACTCTCTAACTCCCATGCAGCTATGACCAAGTCCACTCTTGACTGTCCAGTGCTGTAGTGTCCGTATCTACTCTCAGATGTCTGCTGGAACCTCAGGTTTCTGAAGCTCAATGGCACTAAGAGCAACTTCATTACTGCAGTTTCAATTCTGCCAGCTTCTGGTGGTTCGTTGGGAGTTTTCTGTTGTTGTCGTTGTTGGGTTTGGTTTTTGTTTGGGTTTGTTTTTTTTTTCCTATTTCTGTCTGTAAATCCTCTGCAAAAGGATCAAAACACAGAATTTGTTTGGGTTTGTTATTTTATAGCCCAAAAGCACAGGTTTAGCACAGGAGCCACTCAATGTTTCCTCCTTTTATGCATCCTCACAGACAGTCCTCCTTTTAGAAACTCTTCTTCCAGTGCTAGGTGTAAAAAGGCATTGCAGTTTTCAATGGATCTTGTTCTTCAGACTAGGTCATGTCTCAGGCTTTCCAATGCTGTGATTACAATGCATGACTTGCTTGTGTCTCCTGTTCTTGCAGTGGAGGTGGTTCCAGTTTAATTTCAGATGCCTGGTAGCTGCTTAGGTACTTTGCCAGTGGATGAGTGGTTTATAAAAAAAATAAGGAAAAACATTTTAAAAAGAAAATAAGTCAACAGACCTCATATATCAGTGAGATTTTCTGATCTTTTTCCCCCCCCTCCCACAATAGGACATCGTCAGAAAATAGATGAGCAGACAAAGCCCGGGAGCTTGTCCTTTTCAGAGCGCCTGAGTGAACTGGAGCAGTTGCGTCGTACAGCCATGAGGGTCAGCCCACACCACCCAGCCCCCACACCCAACCCACGAGCCTCCTTGAACCACACCACTGCTTTTAACCCTCAACCTCAGAGTCAGATTCAGGGTAAGTACCTGAAATCCTCCCCCTGCTTGCCCA
>VWYK01027968.1:1982-39374 GCA_013399775.1 Semnornis frantzii | reverse complement strand
AACTTACTCAAAATAGACATCTCAGAGTAGTTCTTGGCTTTAAAGGGGCAGCTTGCCATGCCACTAAACCACTGTTTATTTGTTGAGGTTTTCATCTATAAAAGGATTGAGGTTAATTTTAACTTCCTATTTTACCAAGTCCTGAATCTAAGCATAAAGCTGCTTGTGTCATAGATACAAGTCAGAGCAAGTTAAGAGACCATAAATTGTTACAATCAAGTTTTATGCTTCTTTCATATCACAAGGAGGGAGAAAGTACACCTGTTCATTTAAAAGGTCTAACCATAGCCAATTCAGAGACCAAAGGGGAACAGAAGGGGAGAAAAAACATCCACCACATCACACATGGTTTAAGTTGAAAGATTGCTTTGTGCTTGTACCAAGCGTGTAATGTCAAAGGATTCAACCTACGTGCACAGAGTAAGGAGATGCAGTTAAAGCTTCAAACCTGGCCAATGCTTCTACTTTAGCTCACCCCTTCCTTTGTACAGAGGTGAAAAGAAAACAGAGTGATGTAAGCTGTGCTGGGTGCTGTTTAGGAAAGTTTAGGTAAGAAACTTGATGAGCATTTAAATTTATATTCATAGTAACTACAAATATATCTATATGTTGTGATTGAGTTTCTTCTAACACCAGCCTGGAATAGTTACTACTGATTTTACAGTGGTTAACATGAACCAGCCGAGGTAGATAAGTAATTCAAGAGTTTTACATAAATATGAATTTTATGGAATCATAGAATGGTAAGGTTGGAAGGGACCTCAAGGATCATCTAGTTCCAACCCCCTACCATAGGCAGGGACAGGTCTAGAACAGGTCAGTCAAGGCCCCCCCCACCCTTGCACCCCCCCGGGGGGGGACCAGCCACACCCTCCCTGGCCAACCTGTGCCAGTGTCTCACCACCCTCACTGCAAACAACTTCCTCCTAACATCCAGTCTAAATCTCTCCTCTGCCAGTTTAAACCCATTGCCCCTTGTCCTGTCATTGCAAGACCTTGTCAATAGTCCCTCCCCAGCCTTCCTGTAGCCCCCTTCAGATACTGGAAGGCTACTACAAGGTCTCCTGGAAGCCTTCTCTTCTCCAGGCTGCAGAGCCCCAACTCTCTCAGCCTGTCCTCACAGCAGAGCTGCTGCAGCCCTCTGAGCATCTTCATGGCCTCCTCTGGACGCACTCCAACAGTTCCATGTCCTTCCTGTGCTGGGGGCTCCACAACTGCACACAGTACTCCAGATGGGGTCTGAGGAGAGCAGAGCAAAGAGGCAGAATCCCCTCCCTTGCCCTGCTGCCCACACTGCTCTTGATGCAGCCCAGGACTCGGTTGCTGTCTGGGTTGCATGCACACACTGCAATGTATATGGTTCTTTTACAGTATATTCATTTTCAGGGCCAATAGAAATATTTTAGATGTGTAAGTCATCAGGCCAAGAAGGTACTCTTCTGGAGGAATTAATATTGAGTTTATAAACTAAATAAATAAATTCCTAACTAGTGGGGTTAGGAATATGATCCAAAAACAGTTAAAAACTTCAGTATTCTTTTTTTTCTTTCATATTAGTGACTTATTAGTTAACCATAGGTTTAAGAAATAAAATAAAATAAAATAAAACTATTTCTCCTGACTAGAGGGAAAAAAAATAATCATTGTAATTAGTTTAAGTTACAGGCTTCTGGGTTGTTTTTTTTAAGCTCTTATAGCCTTAAAAATATCTGAGTTTGCTCACTAACCATTTTGGGGTGCTTTGTTTTGGCTTGGGGTTTTTTGTTTGTTTGTTTTTTTGTTTTTTTAATTTTAAATTTTGCAACTTTATATGTTAATTTTCAGCTGGGACCACACTTTTATGACCACGTCTAAAATCCCTGGAAACGAGAGGCTGTAATAAAACTGCTGACAGATCTTTAAGCAAAGCAGCAGAATTAGCACCGATAGCAAAGCAAGAGAGAGATCATTTAAAGATCAGCTCTTTGAATTAGCATGAAACATAACGACTGAAAGATTATTTTGTTCCAAGCCAGCCTTTTGTCTTCCTCCAGGTGCAATATGCTTTGTTTAAGAGACATTTCAAGGTCCTTGCTATCGTAATCTCATTCCACCAAAAACAGCCCAAGTTTATCAGGGTTCTCATGAACTGGTGCAAAACAGGAGTGGAGTCAAGGGCGGTGTTTAAGCCTAGGGAGTTAAAATGTCTTTGTTCCTACCACAGCTGTATCCTGCCCCAGTTTTTAATATTTCCACTTTAAAAATCAGCTTTACAGACCACAGATTAGTAGAGTTAGAAGTGGTCTTTCAGCAGTGTTTCAGAGCAGGCTTCCACAGGGCTGTCATTCTGCCTTCCCATTTTGCTGTTACAAAATGCAGTTTTCAGGCACTTTTGAGAATCCAGATTGACATGCTCACAGCTCCCTGCTGCCAAAACAGAGAAACAGGCTTGCAAGATTAGGGGTTCGCCAACTCCTTCCATTGTGCAATACACCAAATGCGATGTTTTCATCTTCTCTTTGGACGTCTCTGCCTCTCCTCATCTTTCCTTAACCTGGTGCACTTACAGAGCAGGTAGATGCTGCATCTCCTCATCTTTCCTTAACCTGGTGCACTTGCAGAGCAGGTAGATGCTGATTTAATAGCAGGTGAGACTTGACGTGACCCTGGGCAGCCTGTTCTAGTTGGAGGTGTCCCTGCTTATGGCAAGAGTGTTGGAGAAGATGACCCTTGAGGGTCTCTTCCTACCCAATGCAATCTATGAATCATCTCATCTCCACTTGAGTAACCACCAGAGCTCTCCATCCCAAAATACACTCCCCTTCCTTAGCTTGGTACCCTTACTATGAGCCCCACTCCTGTCTCCCCCCTCCCCAGCCTACAGAGTGGTGGGGGTGAGCCGTGTCAGCACACCAACAGGCAGCACTGGCAGCACAGGAGCTGGCAGTGAATGTGTCGTTTCCAATCAACGTGGCCAGGGCTGCCAAGTGCTTCTTCTGGATGTGCAAGAGCCCTCTCCCCAGCCCAGGGTAAAATTTCTACCATGAGCCAGGTTGTGAACATTTTGCTAATGGCCAGGGAAGATCTCCTCTAATGTAAGCTCCCCTTCATCACCTGTCTCTGGCAAATATGTGCCAAGAGCCCACTCCAGGTGAGGAGGAGAGATGCTTTTTCTCCTTTCCCCTCCTTTCAATGCCAGAAGCAATTAAATAGTTCCTGCATGGGGAAAAGAAAGGAAATGAAGTAAGCCCCATGGCATGGAACCAGATCTGAAGTGGCACTGCCACCAGGAGGCTGGAGAAAGTTTGTTGAAATAGTGATATTTTCCTCAAATATCATAGAATGGTAAGGTTGGAAGGGACCTCAAGGATCATCTAGTTCCAACCTCCTGCCGTAGGCAGGGACACCTCCCACTAGTACAGGTCATTATTGCAGTACTTTGCAAACCAGGTCTGTTTAGCTGGAAGGGTTTCAGCTGGCTGTATCAAAAAAAACCCCCAAAGTTGATAGAGAGAAGCATCTTTCTATGGAAAGCACAACATGTTTCTTTGATTCGCAGTCATTGCTCAGCACATAATACTTTTATATAATACCAAGAGTAAGCTTCACAGGCTTTGTTTTTAAGGGGTACAGTGTCACTAACAGCAGGCTCACCCTGCTCTCTTTTTATTGTGTCATAAACCAATCTGAATGCAAAAAAGAAGAGCCCAGGAGTACGTGAACAGGATTAGGAACACAATTCTTCTTTCCTTCAGTCTAAAAGAAGTCTTCCAGGAGACCTTAGAGCAGCCTTCCAGTATCTGAAGGGGGCCTACAGGAAGGCTGGGGGGGGACTATTGACAAGGTCTTGCAATGACAGGACAAGGGGCAGTGGGTTTGAACTGGCAGAGGGGAGATTGAAACTGGATGTTAGGAGGAAGTTGTTTGCAGTGAGGGTGGTGAGACACTGGCACAGGTTGCCCAGGGAGGTTGTAGCTGCTCCCTCCCTGGAGGAGTTCAAGGCCAAGTTGGACGAGGCCTTGAGTGACCTGTACTAGTGGGAGGTGTCCCTGCCTCTGGCAGGGGGTTGAAACTGGATGATGTTTGAGGTCCCTTCCAACCTTACCATTCAATGATTCTATGATACTCTGGGGAAAGACCCCTCCTTGTTCATGCCCCTCACTAACAGACATAAGACTGTCCGAATCCATTTCTGCAGGCAGAGGTGCTCCTGCTTTTCTCCAGAGTTACTTGCATCAACTAAACCAGATCACATGTTAGGAAGTTTCCTTTAAAGCATAAACTAAAAGGGAGAAGCAGAAATGTGGTGCTTGTCATCTGCAGAAGCACAAAGCTGTGCAGTACTTCTGGATCAGTGAGGCTTCTCATTTTGCCGTGAAACTAACACTCTCCATATTTGTATCTTGGAGAATATTTGTGAGACTCTAGTATATACAGAATATATTGTATAGATTACAAAATATCAGGCTGGTAAAGACATACACAAGATGTGCCAAATATAACTAAATAACCCACAGCTTCATAGTGTCCTTTCGTGTTTTGTTTTTTTTACTTCAGTTCTCACCATCATTTTTTACTCAATCATTTAATCTCATGCAGAACTTGGTCCCTTACAGCAAGAGCATTTCATTTGCTAAGTTTGCAATGACAGTTGTGTCCTCCTCAAATACTAATTTTCAGAGGGAGAAAATGTTGTTGCTGTTGTGACACATTTTCTCTGCCAAGACTTTGCTTATCTGCAGGACTGGTTGTGCTGTGACACACCAGAGGGTTGGTGGTACTTGGCAGCAGCCCAGGAATGAAAGCGGTCCTGAAGAATTCCTGCCCTCCAGTGCAAGAAATGTCCCTCTCTTCCTTCTTTCCATGCCAGAAGCAGGGCAGCAGTTTTGCCATTTTGACAAACCATAGGTGGGACACTGTATTAATAGCAGTATAGAAAATTTTAGAAAAATCTTATCTGAGGTCCAGAGGAAGAAATGGACATCCAGTGTTCCAAGTAAAATTTAATTCAAGTGGCAGCAGGTGCAAAGTCATTGTTAGTGTAACAGAAATAGAGACCTTACATTAAAGAAGAGGTTAGCTGAGCTAAGTTTATTCAGCATGCCAAAACAGAGGCCGAGAGTGAAGATATTTACAGTCAATAAACACAGCAGAGAGGTTCAGCACTGGGGAGGGAGGAGAAACATCTGTGCTGAAGGACAGTGTTGGCTCAAGAACAAGTGGTTATTCTGTAAACTGACCGTCAATGAATTTAGACTGGAAATTAGAAGGTGGTTTCTAGGTATCAGAGCATCCCTGGCAGCCTTCCAGGGGGATATCAGAGACAGCAAGACATAATTTCAGTTGGATCTTGCTACATTATTCAAGTGCAGAACAAAAGATGTGGCTGGGCTGCAGGGCCCAGAGGATGTTCCTTAAGCTTGTGTTTTCTTCCATTCAATCAATTCGCTGCAAATGTGGCTTTAAAAGGGACACTGCAGTCCACAGGGCAGGCAGGAAGATGCTCAGGGATCTTCTCAACTATTTGCTCTGCTGGATCTCAGTGACAAGCTAAAATCTTTGCCTGCAAACTGTCAGTACATTCCTTACTCCAACATGAACCATCAGATCTTCTGTATAAATCCCACCTGGGATCCAGACTCATTTGTCTCCCCAGCACTGGCGTCAGAGACCTCATGCTTTGCCTGCTATGGGGAAGACTTCCTATTTGAGGGCAGCAGGAATCCATTCTGCTGCTTCTTCTGTGCATCTCAAGGATTCATCCCCTTCAGCCACAGATTTGTGCCTCCTCCATCTATTCCCACTTGTGGCACAGTGAAGAAGCCAGTTCCTCAACACCTGCCCGCATTACATGCAGCACACTCAGCTCCAGGGCATAAGCCTTGCTCAAGAGCCTCCTCTGCCTCCTCACATTCAGCTCTAGGAAAAAAAAAAAACAAAGGGCTTGAAATTGTTTAGCTTTTTCATCAACTTAAGGCCCTAATGGAAAGAGTTGTGTAATGGTGTTTAATCCAGAAGATTTCCAAGTGTCGATATATTTAAAAGATACCAATCTTCGTTTTCCAGTCGCTGGCACTTCCTGACATTAAAAAAGCAGCAGATAAGGCAACAAATATGTTCTCAGTCCCTAAGCAACATCTCCACTTACACATTTTTTTCATCTGCTTTTCCTGCCCTTACTTTTGTCATCCACACAGAGCATCCTAAAGAACGACTTTCACAAAAGCCAAAGGGAATAGAATCATAGAATCATAGAATGGTAAGGTTGGAAGGGACCTCAAAGATCATCTAGTTCCAACCCCTTGCCATAGGCAGGGACACCTCCCACTAGTACAGGTCACCCAAGGCCTCCTCCAACCTGGCCTTGAACCCCTCCAGGGAGGGAGCAGCCACAACCTCCCTGGGCAACCTGTGCCGGTGTCTCACCCCCCTCACTGCAAACAACTTCCTCCTAACATCCAGTCTAAATCTCCCCTCTGCCAGTTCAAACCCATTGCCCCTTGTCTTGGCATTACAAGACCTTGTCAATAGTCCCTCCCCAGCCTTCTTGTAGGCCACTGGTTTTAAAGCAGAAATCAAGACATTTAGAGGTCTGTGTTTTGTTCTATGTTTTGTCAAAGTCATTCTGCATATCTTTTGGCAAGCTGTTTAGAACTTGAGTTTTAAAGAGTACTTTGGAAATCTTAGCACACCAGATAGATACTTTATCAAGACTTTTGATAGTGCCCAAACACCTAAGCCACAAAGAAATCAGGGACAGCTATGGAAATGCCTTTAGAAGTCCCTCCAGCTGTCTAGCTGAATCTTTAAGCATCTATAAAATTTGGCAACTCATGCCCAGACACAGTTTTATTTTTCATTAATCAGTCCATGTCTTTTACCACATGAGAACAAGGCTGAGCTGATGGATACTGGTATGAGAAACAGCCTGCAGGTAGGGACAAGAATCCCTGGTTCAGTTTTTAACTTGCACAGCAATCCATTCTGGTTTGTTTTGTTTTGTCATCCTACACTTAGTATGCCAAAGTCCCCTCTCCGTTATGTCACTGCAGAAGTGGAGCTGCTCTCTAACCCAATGCAGGAATTTTGTGCCTCTTATTGTGGCCACTGGCCTAGTGTTAGTGCTCTTGATGGTCACTGTAATTGCCAGAGAAGAGAGTGAAATAGTTGGGCTCACTTCTTGCTCCTTTAGCACTCTTTCCGTACAGCAGTGCTGGAGTCAGCCCTCCATGGTGGAGCCTCTCCCTGCTCTTCTCATTTCTGAGGAAACTGAGAAGGCTCAGTAACTTTCAGGATTGCAGCATAAATGCACTGTACCTCAGGTTACATTTCTATCTTCTGTTGAGATTAGCTGGATTGCTGGGTTCTCCTACTTTTCCATGGCAACACCTTATTCTGGCTCAATGCTTCTCTTGCCTGGCAGTAGATTTCACATGTGCCATATGCACGCTAGAGGTGTCTAAAGTAAATATCCTTGCCTGCCCCAGAGGCACCTGGACTTTGGATGGTGATACATGTTAGAAGATAATTTCAGCATTTGAGGATGCTGCTCCTTGGTTTTTGGGTTAGTCCTCACTGGCCCTTGAAGCATATTCTTGGCCCTTGAATGGTGCAATTGTGAGGAAGATTAAAAGCACTGATTGCAAAACTCCAGTAAATAACATCTCTCTCAGTTCTTTACTGACAAACCCAGTTTCTTTCCATAGCATTCTTCTCTTTAATCCTCTCTTGGCAGAACATGACATGTTTTGATACCAGAGCTCAAATTACCATCCATGGTAAATAAAACAAACAAAAAATAAATAAGAGCTCTTTAGCCTAAAAACAAACACCCACTGAAACCAGTTTATTATTCAGCTGGTGCTACCTATGTGCCAGAAGATAGCTCTTTGATTTTGTAATTGAATGTATTCTTTTCCCTCAAATACTGAAATGAACCTCTCAAAACTTGTATTAGAGCAGAGTGGCCATAGATGTCCACAAAGGAGGAGGAAATGAGGAGCCTAGCACACGAGTTAGCATTGAAATGCTTGATTCTGTGCTGAAAGCCACACCTCAGTATACAGAGCCCGCGTGGTCTGGGTTGGTGCAGGCAGCTAGAGCTGGATGGAGTGCAGTCAGCCCCTCCAGCTCTGCAAGAGGCTGCAAGGAGTTACCTGTGCTCACAGCAGCTTTGCATTCAGAAGGTCTGGCACAGGCTGCTTTCTCCACCAGCAGGATTTATCCGTGGGGCAAGGGGCTACTTTCAAAGCATCAAGTGCAGACGTGCCCTTGTCTCGTCCGCTGCCATTCCTTTAACGAGATGTTGCATCAAGCAGACCTCTAATGATCCCACATGGTTAGAGGGTTCACAGGCCTCCTTTCACATGACTAAGTATGCAGTACACCCTTAGCAAACTTAGCTCTATGTTTTCCCTGTGTATTCAGTGTATTATGACCCCTGTAAATGGAGATTGTTCACATGCAACGCACGATGGGCTTAGATGTGCTCGTTAAAAGAGTTACGAGGGGAAGTGCACATTATATAGTCAAATAGATGATCACCTCTGTATGACCACTTTCATTGTGCTTATACAACTATTCTCTTAAGAGAATTGGAAAAAAAAAACCCAAAAGCATATGAAGAAGATCCATTCAAAAATTGTGGGCTTGTTGTCAGGGTCAGCTTGATTTCCAGCAATAAATAGACAGGACTGTTTCAGAGGTTTACTTGGTTTGTCTGCATTGGGCAAGATAGGTCAAGATCACTGATCCTGAGAGCATCTAGGATTTGGTGCACAACTCCAGGCACTTTCAGAGATGGTTAGGGTGTTTTTTATCAGGCACCCAGAAATGGAAGTGGATCACTAGGCATGCTTTAGAATATAAATTATTGTAGTCTGCATCCTCCGTATTTTTAATTACAATTATCAGAGCTTTTAGATGTGACTTATTTAGGTTCCCTTAGCTTCTGGCAGATTAAACTCAGCCAATCATCACTAACCATAAACAATACAAGCAAAAATCCTTTGCATAGCGAAAGTTACATATTCACTGCTCTATCCATTGATAAGTTTCCAGCATCCAGAGAATTTGCTGTAAGCTGCCGTGTCTTCCAACCCATAGAAAAGACATCACTTTGTCAGAAGTGATTCTTCATTTTATTAGTGATGATTTACAGCTAGCTGAGCAACTGTAACATTTATGATGATTTGAGTTCTCCTTGCATAAGTTTGCTGAAGTATAATTTAATTTTTAGAATCCCAAGTCCAAACAATGATCCTCATTCTGCAGTCAAGCATGTGAATAACTGCTCAGAAGAACAGTCTCTTTGATATCCTTGAGACCTATAGGTACATAACCAATTTTACATGCAAAACTGCTTGCAAATTCAAACACTATAGTAATTAGCTTGTGGGGGAAAGTGTCCATCAGAAAACAGTGCTGCTCTACCACACATTATAAAAGGGAACACTTGTGTTAACTTGAAAAGGAACCACACAAAAGGGAGAGAAATATTTCAAGTGAGTGTAAACCAAGATTTGCCAACTAATACTCACCTAGATACAAATGGATTGCTAATGTATTGCCAGTTCTATCCCTCCTCTGCAAATACTTTTTTCAAAAGCTCTCTTTCAGCTTTCTTCAGCATTTCAGTACATACCTGGTATTTGTGCCAGGCTCTTGCGCTGATGGCACTCCCCAGCCTCCACCCTTGCAAGCCCTCTGCCATTGTCCAGCCAGCAGATAAATTCTGCTGATGGATGCAACAATGCACCAGCCCGGGGCACTGAGGAGCCAGCCTTGGTCCAAAGATGCCTCCTCCTGGTCCTTCTTTCATTCACCAAGGGACTGTGAGTGCTGCTCATCTGCGTTATGAAATGCAAGAGCGCCAGGTTCAGAGGAGCTGAAGAAGGGCTTGCAGGTGTAATTGACAGCAGTTGAAACTGAGCTGCCAGGGCACAGGGAGAAAACAGGCAGAGCAGGGTTCACCAGATGCCTTGGGCGTGATGGAGGGCACTGCTGTCACCAGTGCATCTCTGGGTCATCTATGGGTGACCAGGCCCAAGCCACTGGGGTACCACATGGGATCTCTCTATGCACATGCCAGAGCCTGGGGAAAGAGTGGGAGGCCAAAACCACTGCCCTCTCTTGCTCTCGCTCAGGTAATTAACGCAGCCAGATGTCGAGCAAGGACTCAGTTGAAGCAGGTGAAAGAAGTAAAGGCAGAGAAGAGAGAGTGTGAAAACATTTTGTCCTGGAAAAATGAAGGAAATATATCCATGCATGGAAAGAAAAGAAAAATAAAAAAGAAAAGGAAAAAGGAAGGAAAGGAAAGGCCTTGAGTGACCTGTACTAGTGGGAGGTGTCCCTGCCTATGGCAGGGGGTTGGAACTAGATGATCTTTGAGGTCACTTCCAACCTTACCATTCTATGAAATAAGAAAAAGAAAAAAGGAAAGAGAATAAGAGAAGGGGGAAAAAACCAAAAAAACAAAACAAAACAGAAAAAGAGAAAAAAAGAGAAAGAAAAGGGGAAAAAAAAAAGAAAATTTAAATAGAAAGAGAAAAGACAAAAAGAAAAACAGCTGTGCTAATTCTTGTGCTTGTTTGATCATGTTCAGAACCTCCTAAACTCCCAAGGAAGGGAACAGTTTTGTTTCATGAGGGTGGTGCATACTGAGTGCGTGTCCATGTGATTTTTGTATTTGTACATTAAACATTTCCTCAAGATGTAATTCCTTCCCTCCTGCACTTGGAATAAAGTGACTTTACAAGTGCTGTCTCCAAACAGCAGGCAAAGGAGGGCTGTTGGGGCAAGATAGGGCAGATGTAGATGTGTCTGAGCTAGCAGCTCCACCCAGCCTCTCATCTGTATATGAAATAAATAAATAAAACCCAAACGTTTCCAATAACTGAAACAGGCAAGGTCTGATCTGCACAGACGGTCTGCAGGCATCTGCCCAAGAAGCTGACGGTTGGCTGGTACATCCTCATCTGATTTATGTTGTGTGTGTGTGTGTGTGTGTGTTAAGCCTTAAATTGTTGAGTCTCTGGCTGGCTGCAGTAGCATTACTGGATGGTTGGTGTATGTTTTCAGCACACAGAGCTGGCTCTGATACTGGGATTGTTGGCACTGAATCAATTCCAATCTCACACCTGTCTGAGACAATGAAGGCCTTGTTGCACACATCTCCACCAAAGGCTGTCACACAACTTATTTTTCACATTTGAAGAAGGAAAAAAAAAATAAAGGGAGGACTAAGGAATTGCTGTCTGCTCACAAGACATGTTGCCCACGCTTGGATGCAACACGCCCCACTTTTCTTTTGGGGAACATATATTTACAGTACAAAGCCAGTGGAGTGCTTATGGAAAGTATAGATTAATCTTGGCCGATAAATATGACTATGGCTTGGTGTCCAAGGATTTACTCTGTAGGACCATACCTGGTGGATTAAGCATGGGAGACAGATACCTTCGTCTGGGTCAGTGCTATTAGTTGCTTCTCATCAGTGTGCCCAGCACCTGTGCCATTTACCTAGTATTTTGGGGCCATTCTTTGTGATCTCAAAGGTTGTGAAAGGTGCTAGACTCCAATGCCAGCATGGCTAAGATCCTCTGCTTCCTGGCTGTGCTGGTTTGAGGCTAATTGGAATATTTTAATAGAGAAAATTATACTATAGGCTGTGAAAAGGAAACAATGGTGATGTCTGCTTCACTCATAGGCTTGCTGAGATGTTTAAGAAAAAGTACTCAAAACAAAGATAAGTCAGTGTCTCAGGCTGGCAGTCAGTGTCTCTGGGGCACAGCATTTCGGGCGGTCTAGCTTCTGGCTTCTCCTCTCTGCTGAGTAACCTCATTAACCACTTTTCTTCTAATCCCCTCTGGCCAATCCTCCAAACTCACCTTGTGTGTAAGGCAAACCTTGGAGTAAGGTGTAGGGGTGGGGGGAAGGTGGAAGGATGGTTGGGAGCCCCTCCTGGGGTCTCTGATTTCTGAGAGGGGAGTTGTGTTTCTGTATTACCTTTACCTTGTATATTTCTGTAAATATTCCTGTATATAGTGTATATATTTGCTTGTACATTCTGCTAAGCTGTAAATAGAGCTTCAGTCCTTAACTTCCAGCTGGCTAAGTTTTAGTCTGGGTCATTTTACAAAGTGTGGGGGGGCGGGGACCTCTCAAACCAGCACACTGGCACTCAAGCAGCTCAGCCTGGGTGGAGGATCAGCCTGGCTCCAGACACCATTCACTCCTGAGTTGAAGGCAGGAGTCTGATCTTTGTCTCAGTCATCCATCTTTGCCTTCATGATCTCCACTCATCTGCTCATCCTCATCCAGTTCTGTTTGCACAGATGTCTCCAGTGTGCATCCTCTGGAAACTAAGGCCTTTTCCCGTCCTTTCAGTTGTGCCACTCTTCCCACTGAGTGGGTGGCAGAGGGAGGCGGGGGCCACAGACCTGTCCCTGGCAGGGTTTTCCCATTTACTGTTAATGGCAGTTTTTCAGCAGCTCAGACAGGATGCAGGTGGCTGAGCAATTCCTTGGAGGGCAGGATGTCACCTAACATACCCATTTGCCGTGCAGCAGCAAAGGCTCACTGATCCTCCTGGACTGGCAGAACTGCTGTGGTGCTGTTGGTGACTGAGCTCACCTGTGCAGGTGAAATATTGATTCTGCAATTCAGCAGCTTTCCCAAGTCCTTTCCCTACACTTCCCAGGCCAATCTCCTCCATTTTACCAACACCATTAACGGATGCCTTGCTGGGGCTGTGCAGAGGGGAGTGGGTAGGTGAAACCAGGTGGTGGGGAGAGTGGCATGAAATACAGCACAGCATTGTGTTCAAGTTCCCTCATCTTGATTCTCACTGCGGTCTCCATTCTTTGCCCCAAAACACCTTTCAAGAAGGAAAGTAGGGAAAAAAAAAGGAGTGGGTGAGGCATTGCAACCCTGCTTCTATCCAATGAGTTTTGAAAGGCACAGAATTAGACCAAAAGGCAACTCTTCAGCCAATTTCAGTTGGCCTTGCTCAGCTAACTAGGCCAGCTGAGGATCTGCCCTTGCACCTTGTTGGGGTGGTCTTCAGCATAAAAATAAATGATTAACTATGTAATGAGTGAATATAAAGACAGATGGTAAAATACACTTCTGTTGGTACTTGCATGCCTTTGTTTAATAATACAGAAAAAGGCCCTGCGGTGATGAAACGCAGACAGCAGCGTGATGTTATCTTGCACCTATAAACCTTACTCTGAGTCCACTGGTGGCCACTATCCAGAACTGCTGAGTTCAGACACACTGGCTTGTCCTAGGCAGAAGCAGTGCTTTCAGTCTCCAGCAAACAGCATTGTTGCCGCAGGCCCCAAATCCTTCAAACATTTGCCTAGTTAATTGTCTGTTTTCACCTCCCAGTGTCTCCTCATCAGCTTATCTGTAGGTTCAGACTGGCTGAATGAGCATTGAGGCTGGGGAAAGAGCTGCTAGAGGACAGAGGAATGTACTATTTCTTATTTAATTCACTGGCAGGAGAGAACTGCTGTGAGTGCAGTTAAGCAATTGTTGTGGGATCACATTGGGGAAAAAATGAGTAATACAGCATATTAATTTAAACAGATTAAAGACTGAAGGGGGCATGGTGGTGGTTTGTTTTGCTTCTCTGGTAGTCTCAAAAATATCAAAAGCAACAACCTCAAATATAGAATTCCTGGCTGAATACAAGTCAATTGATTCCAAATATTGCCATTTTCTTAAATTGTGAAAATGTAGATATAAAAAAAAATATTTCAGTTAGGGGAATTTCTGAACTTTTTTTCCCCTGAGCAAGTCAACCGTCCAGAACCTACAATAACACTGTTTCTTTCCATCACATTGGATTTTTACATTAAATCATAGAATCATAGAATGGTAAGGCTGGAAGGGACCTCAAAGATTATCTAGTTCCAACCCCCTGCCATAGGCAGGGACAGGTCTAGAACAGGTCAGTCAAGGCCTCCTCCAGCCTTGAACACCTCCAGGGAGGGAGCAGCCACAACCTCCCTGGCCAACCTGTGCCAGTGTCTCACCACCCTCACTGCAAACAACTTCCTCCTGACACCCAGTCTAAATCTCCCCTCTGCCAGTTTAAGCCCATTGCTCCTTGTCCTGTCATTACAAGACCTTGTCAACAATCCCTCCCCAGCCTTCCTGTAGCCCTCTTCAGACAATGGAAGGCTACTCTAAGGTCTCCTCAAAGCCTTCTCCAGGCTGCAGAGCCCCAACTTTTGTAGCCTGCCCTCATAGCAGAGCTGCTGCAGCCCTCTGATCATCTTTGTGGCCTCCTCTGGACCCACTCCAACAGTTCAATGTCCCTCCTGTGCTGGGGGCTCCAGAACTGCACACAGTACTCCAAGTGGAGTCTGATGAGAGCAGAGTAAATGCTAATGTAGAGTAAATGTAAATGCCTTGTTTGGTCTTAGTCTTACTTAAATATTATTTAATATTTGCATGCATATCTTATGTTCAGCTTTGGGATAGTTTCTTAACTGTGAAAATATTCCTTTTGCTTATGGTGATGACTTGTGATCTTACTCTGCATGCCACAGTTCTCTAAAGCTGTTCAGGTCAGTATGTTCAATGGAGTTTTGCTGTGTCCAGCTAAGTTTGTACAAAATTCTAGATGTATCAGTTCATAGGTTAATAATTGCTAATAGAGAACAATAATTTCACATGACAGGCGAGACACAGAATATAACTTGCAAAGAGATTATAACAAGCAAGACTTCTGTATTTTCAAGGTTGACTTTTGAAGATGTTTAATACAGAATTATACAGAATCAGATGTTTAATACAGAATGTTTAATACAGATGTTTAATACAGCTTTATTTGTATAAAGCATCACACATTTCCTATTCCAAAAAGAAACCTTCCTCAGTCTGACACAACAGCTGTTTGTTGGTTAATACTGGAAATTACTTTATTTCTTCCACACTGGGACATTTTGCAACACTGGACATGCGTTCACACTTCCTTTCTATACTGGATTACAATTTTCCTTCAATGCTGTTATTCCTTACTCCACCCACTCTGGTGGCACCTACTCCACACAGACCAGAAATTAGGCTTGGGACATAGGTATGAAAATTTGGGGCTGCACTGCACTTTTCTCAGGAGCCTGTCTCTCCTGGGTCCTCTGCAAGAAGAGCTCTACGAGAAAGGACAGGGAGGTGTAGGGGAATTAGGGCATCAGCAGGTTTCTCCCAGGCCTCCTCCAGGTATTGCTGCCCTAATGGGTGGCACAGAGGTATTCTCTCTTTTCAAGCTAAATCTGTCCCCAGCTACCTTGATGGAGAGTCAGTGTAGCTGGCCGAGTCCTACACATTCAAAACCCTGTGCCTGCTTATTCAGGGGTCTCATTTTTGACACTGCTTTAGAAGGACTGCTGAGGGGCTGCAGCCCTGCAGCAGCTTCTCTGTGTGTTGATTTGCTGACCTTCTGCCTGGCATCCTCAGCAGCACAAAAGAGAAGTGTTTTAACATCTCACACTGTTTCTCTATGTTGCCCTTCAGATTTAGCTCGAGCTTGATCTAAAATTATTTAAATATGGTCAGTGCAGTGAACACACAAGCTGAGCTGGATCTAGTGCATGTCTTGAGCTCTCTTGCTCCCACAACGGTGGTAAAGGGTTGAACAAAGAGATAAGTCTTTACCTTTCTTTTAATCCTTCTTCCTTCAGCTGTACTCCCCCAGCCTCTATGACTCAGGGGGGACTCAAGAGAGATAGAATCATCGAATCATAGAATGGTAAGGTTGGAAGGGACCTCAAGGATCATCTAGTTCCAACCCCCTGCCATAGATGCCTTAATGCCACCCACAGGGGCCATAGATCAGGTGGAATCACAGAATCCCAGGAGTTGGAAGTGACCTGGAAAGATCCTTGAGTTCAACACCCCTACCGGAGCAGGATCACCTAGAGTAGGTCACACAGGATAATCAGTGATCATCACAGCATGGCAGGATGCTGCATTCCTCAGCTACACGGCAAGTGCCAAGGCATTTCATAAAGGAAGCAAAGCATTTCTTAAATAATTCTATAAATGTATTTTTGGACTGAATGCCCCTAGAAAACAAGTGAATTGGGGCTTTCATCTGTGAGCTCGACTCGTTTTCCAATTTGCTTTTGCAGATCTCCTCAAAATCAGACTGACTGTTTAGAGGAGCAGCTCATTTAAGAGAGCTTTCGACAAGCCTGTTTCAGTTGAGCAATAGAATGAGCAACAGCTTCTTAGTTACCTACTTTCTAAAAAATCCATGCATCATTCTAAGTCAAACTGACTTTACAAATATATATTCATATGAAGAAGACCTTACTTCACCTTGTAAATCAAAGCTGCACTCTGGAGAGAGGTTTCATACCACTGGGCTCAGTATCACTTTTCTCAAGGTGACCTCGGTTGTTAAAGTATGAAGGTTGCATTTGATATGTCACTGACTGTCTCTAAGTCAATAACATGAACCAGTGTGTCTTTAGATCATCAGAGATCTGCTTATTACCAAAAGTTGTTTTAATCCTGATTTGTGTTGGAATTTAAAAGAATCCAAGTAGATTTCATTTGCCATCCTGAATAAGGGTTTGGAGGGTGATACTCCGCTGTGTGTGCAGAGTGCCCCTGGATGAATTCTACTTTATTAGTTTATAGGCTTTCTTCTGAGCACTTGGGATGAGATCATGAAAGTGTAAATGTCTGTTATCTTCAAAGGCCTCTTTTATACTGACAAAACTCCACCTTACTGACTCGTATTAATAATCTATTGCAATCCTAATTAGTTCACATCAAGGTCAGTGTTTTGTGGTGGATAAAATAACTGTAAGCTTCAGAGAGTAAGTTTCTTCTTCCACTACTTTCATGTTGAAAAAGAGAAGGGAGTACTGAAAGTGTAAAAGAAGAGATTGATGAGGACTTTTTGTTTATCTATAGGCTAAAGAGCTTTAATACTGAGTAATTAGTTCACAACATCAGGAACAACCTGTAACACACCTGAGGCCACACTGTAGTCATCCTTTATCACTGTGTCTCCCAGTGGACTGCAGAGACTTCCTCATTCAACTCTGTTCCTCTTTTTTTTTGGTATGGCATTGGTTTTCAAGTGGGAATAACCCACCCAAGGAACTTTCAGCCTCATATTTCATTGCCTTGAAACATAGACAGAAGGCTAGGAAATGTTTCACTGTGACAAGACCTCATGACTCCCTTCTTGAGTATTCTAAGACAGACCCTGCTCAGAAAATGCCTCAGGGGCCAGGCACCAGGCTATCAACAATCTCTACCCAGGACCAGCAGTGTCAGGTCCAGCCCACATAGAATCATAGAACCATAGAATGGTAAGGTTGGAAAGGATCTCAAGGATCATCTAGTTCCAACCCCCTGCCATAGGCAGGGACACCTCCACATCATAGAGGGTATGGCCCTAGAGAGGAAGGTGCAGGTAATCCTAAATCTGCAAATAGTGGCTCAATCTTACTTCCAGGTCCTGGCCTGGCAGATATCTCTCCACTTCCTTTGGTCTTGCTCCAACCTATGAAAGAGAAACTTTGGAGGTGTAACCAGGCTGGGATTAATTTCACCTAACTTTAGACATCTGTGTCTCCATCTGACAGTCATCTGGTATCTCTGTGACTGGAGAGAGAAACAGCTGTTCACAGGGTGTGATTCACCCTCCTGGCTTGGCTTAGACATCTCCCTTAGGGTGAAACGACTCGCACCCCACAAGTGTCTCTTTTACTGTGTTGGCAATAAAGTCTAAAGTCTAGACAAGTAGCTCAGAGGTAGACACCTTCACTGTAGATCCCTTGGGTGGGATGAACCCTTCCCCAACAGCCAATACACCAGGAGACAGCACTACACTTTGTACACAATTAGTACCCTAGTTCTATGTCTGTGTTTCCAGGGCACAATATACCTGCCTAAGGCAGGCTGAAAGCAGCAATTCTCACCAACAGCAAGGCAGTAAGATGGGCTGAGTGACCTGCTTCTTGGTGAGCACTGTACCCTACCCTTCTGGTACACTTCAAGTAGATTGCTGTCAGGTGGATTTGCTAGCACAAAGTAGATACATCTCCCTCAAGCTGTTTTTATAGGTGAACTTTCCTTGCCGGGGTGACATCAGGTAATTCATACATGCTCTGACTCAGCCAAGCACTGTGCCCTGAGTGCTGAACCAGAGCCTTGCTTTCTGTGAGCATCAGGTCTCCATCTGCTAAAATGAGGCTTGCAATAATACTCTTCCTCAGGGCACTGAAAGGATCAGCAAATTTATCAACTGGGAGGTGATCATGTTCTAGTGTGGGTCAAAAAAAGATGAAGAGGAGAGCAGTAGCTGGACGTAGAAGGGCGAAGATGAGGAGGGGACAAGTTAGACAGGAACAGAGGTGCTCTGTTGTCCAGTGTGGCTGATCATACAGACTGAAGTGGCAAACAGGTCAGGGGAAGCTGCCATAGAACCTATGCAACTCCCCTCCAGAGTCAGACAGATCTGGAAATCAGATGTGATTTCCAGGTAAGGATTTGCCAAGATGGACAGAGGAGTAGTGACTCTCAGGGCAGGCCCCCTTCCCTAGTCACTAAGTGGGTCAGCACAGATGATATGCCTTCCTGGCAGCAGCACACAACCTGCTCTCTCCCTAGTATCTCTGAAGCCAGAGGAAATTGCAGTGCAGTGCAGTGCAGCAATGTGGACAAGAGTGTGTGCATGTGCACACGTACTGCAGCTCGTACGCACATGCATGTACTTGTGCTGCTATCGTCCTGCCTGAGCCACAGGGCCCTCTGCAGCACACCTCCTTCCAGGCTGGGCACTCTGGGATGAAGGGTGAAGTCTGCTCACTGCCAATGTCTGCATGGTATCTGTCCCTCATCCCTCACTGGTTCTGTTTGTTCTTTAGCAGTACATTTACAAGATAGGGGAGAACACAGCAGTGGCATCAAGTCTGGCGGCACATCTCCTCCAGGGAAGACAAAAGAGTGGAAGGTCAAGGCTGAATTAATTCCTTCGTTCCTTGTGGATGCAGAGAGGGAGGGAAAAGGAAGAAGGGTAGTGGAATGGATTCTCTCTTGAACAAATAACTGCAGCTCTCCAGAGTGATTCATACCTCCAAAAATGAAGAACAATGCATCCTTAATTTGCAGAACTCAGCTTTCCAACTTCTGCATGTCACTGGCACCCAGAAACTTTGCAGTTTGCCCATAATGGCATCATGTTCTTCAAAGCAGCAGTGATGCCAGCCCAGGAGGAGTGTGCTTACTCAGGAGGAGAGATGGTTTATATTTCATTTGAGCAGCTTATGTACTAACCTGCTAGGGCAGCACATAGGTTGATTGTGAAATCAGTTTTCACAGTTCAGTATTTGGAGTTGTCTGCACTTCCTTATTCTGGCACCAACTTAGCAATGAGACCTGGAAGGTTTTTTTAGGGGACACTCACCCCATAGCCAAATACCTATTTTTTTCTTTCTGGCACATACTGTACATACAGTCCTGCTAGTCCAGGCAGCTCATCTAGGTATCTTTAAATATAAGGAAATACTTCTCCTTCTACTCCCCAAAATACACATCTGAAACACATGCTTTTTCCTACTGCCTTTGTATCATCTCCAAGTGTCTTACTATCATTTGAGCACTGACTTTCTTGACATGGGCATAAAGAGAGTGAAGGAAATTCAAGCAAACTGTTAGGCTGCAGTCATTTTGGTTTTCCACCTTCCTTGCAATCTATTTCTAAAGAAAAACTATCAATATAAGACTTGCATTTTTGCACTACATTCAGCAGTGGATAACCGATATCCTCAACAGGCACTGCCAGGCTTGCATCATTTTTGTCCTCAAGACCCTTTCTAGTGCAATGCTGAAAAGAAACAACACAGAAGGTGAGTCAGGGGTAGATGATGCACAGAAGTTGAATGCAAAGCACTGAATGAACAGTAGAAATGGTACTCAGCACCCCAACACCTAATCACACCACTCTGTGGTTTTCCATAGCTGCCTTTACACTCAATCCTTCTAAGGGGCTGGCAGCCTCCTCTATGTCCATGCAGCACCCACCATGCTTTGGGACATTCTGCATCAACTCTAACCGCTGCAGATAGAACAAATAACCTCAGCAACTGTTTGTGCAAAGGTTTGTGGTTTAGACTGATTTCTTTATTCTCAAGAGTATGATATCTCAGTGTGGAGAAGCTCTCATTCTTCTATCCCTTAGGAAGTTTATTAGAGGCTCAAATGCCTGTAGACCACCTCGAGCCTTTGCCATACTCCACGAATCCGCAGTAACATTGAAGTAAAACGAAAGCAAACATCGAGGCAGGAAGTTGTTGCCAAAGATCTCCCTTCCAGAGAATAGCTGGGGATTTGCATGGCTCTTCCACTCCCCCAGCCCCCCACCATAAAAATTTCCAGGCACACAACATATCTGTCACTGTCGTTCTCAAGCAGATTAAACCCTGTCACCTGTTAGCAATCTGAAAGGGGGTTTTCGAGGCCACGGAGAGGAGCGAATGCTCATCCCCTATAAATTTCCAGTGGAAATTAGAAGGCTTTGAAAAACCTACCCTGGGGGCAAATCAGAGCTAGCACCCACTTCTGTGAAACCTGCAGGTCTCCCAGCTGTTGCACTGGGAGGTGGCTCTGTGATGTGACAGCAGTTTCCACAGCCTGGCACATGGAAGGAAACCACCCTGCAGAGTGAAGTAGCTGCTGGTGGAATTTTACAGTTTGCTCTGTAATTTTCCAGCTCCTCATGTTCCAGTGCTGAGAGGTATGAGAATACCAGCCTTGTGCGGCTGCTGCCATTGCCAGTGATGAACTTGTCCTTTGGAAAGTCCCCTTTATTTAAGCTACTGACTAATTCTTTCAGCTGCCGGGAGATGACACACCTTTTCATGGTGCTGTGTTAGGCTGAGGATTTGCTGGGTCCTGAGTGAGGGAGACTGACTCATTTCAGATGCTTTAACTTCAGAGAGAGAGAGATCAGGTCAGACTCATATAGGACCACAATATGGTCCCTTGTGCTTCTCACACCTTCACCTGAAGCTGCTGGAACTAGGAGGTAACGTGAGAAAGTAAGCAGGAAGAGGCAGACAAAAGCACATGAGAGATATTGGCAGAGAGAGGAAGGAGAAAAGACTGAATTTAAGCTTTTAGGCAAGCAGCATCCTTCTCCTGAGGACAAACCTACACTGAGTATCTGTGCTCAGAGTCCATTTCCTCTGTTGAGCAAGACACCTCTCTGAATGAACAAGTCTGATCAAGACCATTCCTGCCTTATACTCAAAGAAAGCAAAGTCACACTATAAAAACTGTTTCCCTTTGGAAAGATTAGCAAATCAGACTTGGGGGAGGGGGTGGAGGGAGGCAGAGTGGCAGCCAGACAAATCTCAGACTCAGAAAAGCCCTTCAAAGTGGTTAAGGATCCAGGAACTCTCTCCTTGTCTGCTTCTGACACCAGTAAACTAATCCCAGCTTTCATTCCACCCCACATCTTCTGCCAGTTGCTGCCTTTAAAGTGCTTGCCAGGACGGTGGAGGAATTGTGAAGCTCAACACTGTGTGACTTTCGGGGTTTGTTGCGTATGACTGACAGAAATTTTTGCAACTTGAGAAAAATATCTGGCAACGGCAGCAGCTATTTCGCAATTCATCTCCATCTTGCTACACCGAGGATCGGGGGATTTTCCCTGACACGGATGGTGGCTGGTTAGCTGTTTGGTGCTCGGGGCTGCCTCCTTTGTCTCCCCTGACCTCGGCTTGGGAAGAAATCGCTTGCAGAAGGTAGCTTGTCCAGGTAATTATATCTTCCAGCAGGCAGGTGCCATTTCTGAACTGGAGGGGCAAGTGAGGAGAGAGGAGGTGCAGGCAGTCGATGTGCAAGTGCAGCCCGGCAGGAAGGGGAAGGTGGGAAGGCGGACGGGCTGGCTGAGTCAAAGGCATACCTGCTCCCTCCCGGGCTTCGCCGCCGTCCCGCCTCTCGCCACAGCGTACTGACTCACATCCTGCTGCTCATTTCTGAAGCTTCCAGGAACATGCTGTATCATAACTGAGATTTGGCCATGCGGCGCCTCTTGGCTGGGAGCAGGCAGCAATGCCTGACCTGCAGTGGCACACACAGAGCCATCTCTCTCAGCGCTCCCAGGGCACAAAACAGATTCAGAGGTGCATGGGATCTAGCCCAGCACGAGACGTGCACAGGCACACAAGTGTTTTTCCTCATGGCTCAGAAGGTATAGTCAGACCTGTTATCGTACTTGAATTTGAATTTGGAGCTTAAAGCTTTTAATATGGCTTAAAATAATTAGTTTCTGATCAGAACGTAGAATCTTGCTGGGGGCTTTCTTTTAGACAGCTTGGTATGGATTGTTATATTTGTTATATAGAAATGACTATAAATACTTTTGCTATCATCTGAAACAAATTCTGACGTGGTACTATGAATCACCACAGTCCCACTGAAACTTGATGATTTTATACCTTTTGAGTGCCTGAGAGCATCCTAGTGTGTTTTGGGGGGTGGGGTGAGGTGTTTAACACTTTAAAGCCTGTGCCTCCCCTTGAAAAAGAATCACATACAACTGCCATCCCAGAACTTCCATCTTCATTCTGCCCCAGCAATTTTTATGTCTTGCACACTCAAGATTGGTTTTACAGGCAAAAGGATGTTCTGCACAAACTCAGAAGATACAGTGTGGTTTTGACTGAAGTCTTGTTCTCTGAGTACAAAGGGAGTTCTCCTTCTGTACTGGGTTATCCATAACAACTTTGAAAGCCAAAACATGCCCTGTGTCACACTAGGACAACTCCATTGCCTGTCAGGCGTTTCCTTGCCCTACTTAACTGTACCGGTTCTGCTAAGCATGGGAATCTTTGGTCCTGGGTGGATACACACCTCTCCTGTGCATCCGCACTCTTGGATGAGCACTGAGCCCAGAGCTGCTCCTGAGAGATGCTCCTTCAGCGCAGTGAGTGCGCAGAGCAGAGCTGCGGTTAGGAGAGCGCTGGCGGCGTCCCGGGTGGGAATGACTAAGAGCTGTCAGCAAAGGTCGTACGAAGGGCTCTGACGGCTCCGGGAAAATTCCTGCTCAAGCTAGTTACGTTACCGGCGGGTCTCGGAGGCAGCCTGGCCGCCAGGCTCTCCCTCCGCCCTCCGCTGGGAGCCCGGCAGCCGCCGTCGGGGCTCGGGAGCGCCCCGGGGCGCGGAGCCGCCGCCGCCTTCTGCAAGGTCTCCGCTGCCACCTAGTGTCGCAGTGCGCTGCCCCGGTACCTCTCGGCTAAAGCACCGCCCGCCCGCCTCCTTCGAGCGAGGGTTTTAATTTTCCGAGGAGAAAATGGTTGGGAAAATGCTAAATAGCAGGACCGGAGGGAGCATCATGAAAAGGGGAGACTGGCGGTTGGGGTTTTTTTGTCTCCGAGTCTCTAAGCAAAGCTCGTTTCATTAAACTATTAAACATTATGCAACATTTGTACAGCTTAATTACAAGTTTTTAAAACGAGCCGAACGCAACCTTTCCGTGGCAATAAAACATGACGAGGCATGAAAGATGGTTCAATATTTTCTGCTTAATAGCTTGTTAGGCATGAGGCTGGAGGCCGAGAGCTCGTGACTGCGCAGCAAGGTGTGAATTATTGCACCATAATTCTCACCCTGGAGTGTTTTATTGCAATTAATAACTGTTTTCGTGTCTTAAATGCATTTTCTCACACCGTAAAAAAGCAGAAATGGAAAGTACTTGCTAATGGGAGAAATCCCGGAGGACTGGGCATAGATCACACCAACTTCCTTGGATTCATGCTATTTTGATCTGCTTTCAAGTGATTTTGGAATCTTGTTTGGCTTTTAAACTCTGTGGACTCAAAACCCTGTTATTTTACCTTTGTTGAAGTATCTCACCCTGCAAATCTCTTCACAGATATTCTGAGTTGGGAAGTGATTCCCATTTGCATGCAACTTATTTTCACCAAATTAACTTCAGCCACATAAAGCCACACACTTGGTTCCCCATGCCAAGCTACTAGCTTCATTTTAAAAGCAGAAAACAGATGGAGTCAGAGTTTGTTGCTTTTTGTGTAGCCTAGTCCTGTGACAAGTTTGAATCCATTGCAGTTTAATTCTGAAAGTGGAAGAAGAGCAGATCTCACAACAATAAAATGCTGTTTGCAGCCTGTTTGCAGCCTCTAATCCAAATCCTACTGAAGCTGCTGGAAATGCAAACTTTTCCTTTACTGGGAGCTGAGTCTGCCTCTTGATAATGAAATGATGCCATAAAAAATGCTATAAGAGGTTCACAGACTGCATCAAGTTGCAATCTCTACCTGCTGCATTCTCTGCTGTGAAGGTGATGCCTGGTGTTAATCAGCACAACCTGCTTTAATATGTATATATAATGTAATGCACTATATTAATACCACTGAGCAGATTGCAACTTCCTAACCAGTCTGATGTCAAAAAGTTAGTCTTTAGTAAGAGCAAATACGGCAACTGGGAATACAGGTACCAAGATGGAAAATTGATTGGTAGTTTAAACTTTCACTTAAGAAAACTGGATGAGGAGATTAATAATGGGGGTCCCTCAGTCTGGCTGCTCCTGTTTCAAGTACCCCAGAGGTCAGCAATAACAGCAAATAGATACGACAGGTCAGATACCTTGGTAGTCTCTTTCTGGATGTTACTAGACATGCACGTGGTACATTATCAAGCTTCTAGTCAAGACACAGTGCAAAAGCTATTCTAGTAGCACTAGAAGAAATAAGCCATGTATTAGTTTAGTCTTGGCACTGTTTAGCAAATCCACGACAAGGTCTTGCAGCTTCTTCTGCCACTGCAGTGGCTGCTGTGGCTTTTTCTGCATCTTCTTACTGTTGTTCGTATGTTTATTGCACTTGGGGCCGTTTTATGAACCAGGATCTCACGTGCTGGGCAAGGTACTAGACATGTTTCTTGTCTCAAAGAGCTGGCAGTTTAATAACTAGGAGAAAAGTGACAGAGCTGCTCTACCGTGCAGTGACAGCTTGTACCAGGAGCAAACACAAAGTATGTTCTCTCCTTTCAGCCCAAAACCAACAAGGATGGGTGGCCGCACCCCCTTCACACATACCTCTGAAGACAAGACTTTTCCCTTCTCTGCAGTGCTATGACCTAAGCACAGAGTGCCTAAAAGCACAAACATTTCCAGCCAAAGGGGGTTACTGGCTTCTGCAGTGAGAGTGTTGAGAGAGAGCTGACAGAGGGGAGGCTGTGTCACCTGTGGCACCAGCCTTGGCAGAGCACACCGAGGGCTTCCCATGCAGGAAGACCAGCCAAGGGAGTTTCCATCCTTGAGCTGGGATTCCTCCAGCACAGGTATCAGGATTCTAGTAGTCAGCTGCATTGGTGAAGTGAAATCAATGGGATTGCCTGCTGAAATAAGGGAGTAATGATTTAATTAACCCTCTTTCAGAATTGAAACACGCAGTGTCATACCATCACAACGCTTACTCTGCCAATGCTTTGTGGTATTTATCCTAGTGCTACCCCTGGAGACTGAATTCCCTCATCTGTCTCCCTGTCATCTTCAATAAACACTGACCATACATTAATGATGACATGGTGTTGTAATTCAGAATAAGACAGGCTTTGTGCCTGTGTCTTTTTGTTGGTTTCTACTGAATTCCATTTAATCCACTTGGATGCTGCCTTTAAAATAGGATGAGTCAACTGAATTTATTTTTAAAGAAGTCTGCCTGAAAAAAGATTAAATATTAATAATATTTGAATTTGAATATGTTACTCAGCAGAAAAGTCCTTTACAAGACTTCAGCTTGTTCTGCATGTGTCTTCACCAGCAACTTTTTAAAAGCTTGGAGTTTTGTACAAGTCTTCCCTTCTAAACAGATGACACAAACAAAATGCAAAACTCATCTCCATAAAGCACAACAAAATAATAATTTCCAGATGGGTTTTCTGATGGAAGATCAAAGTCCTTCATCTCAGACTTGGGAGACTTCCCTTCAGTGCTGATACCAATTTTATTTGAATGTAGTTCATCCCACATTTGCCTTTTTTTTCAAAAAGACAAAATTAGCAAGATGAAGCTGCAGGAGAATGCTCTTAGGAGATGAAGAAAATGCAAAATTATTTACTAAAACCAAAAGATTTTTTTAAAAAACCTGGATAGGTAAGAGGAGGAATCTTGCTCACTTTGATTTATGCAAAAATTAAACATTTCTGTGCACTGAAAAATGCCAGCTTCACACGCAGAGATGAAATAAGCAGAAAAGAGTTGTTTCTGTTTTGCTGCAACTGGTTTGGACAAACTCCCTGCTGTGCATCTCTGATTTCAAACGTCAGCCAAACTAGCAGTGTGGGTAGAAAATAATAGGTTAGTGTTTTCCCCTAAATGTTTTATGCATCTGTGCACTTTGAGATCCTGCTTCCAAGATCCAGCAGTTTCTGCAGAAAGCCAGTACTCGTAGGGTATCTGCGTCTTCAGCATAGCAGAGCCACAGAACTTGTGTAAGGCCTTCTTCTTTCTGAAGTTCAGCCACTGTTAGCAGAGGGACCCTTCGCTCTGAATTGTATTTCTGTACTTTAGGGTATACAAAATAGATGTACAAAATCCCCATTCATTTCATTTCATTAAGCCCAGGATTTTCAGAAGACTGAGGAAGTCAAATTCCCCAGTCCTAAGCACGCACTTAGGAGTGTGCCTTCTGGAAGTCTCACTCTCTGTCTCTCTGACACACACACACACAGACACTCTGCTTGAGAGTCCAGCACAGAGCCACAGAGCTGATGAAGGGAATGGAACAGCTCTCTTACAAGGAGAGACTGAGGGAGCTGGGGCTCTTTAGCTTGGAGAAGAGGAGACTGAGAGGTGACCTCATCAATCGTTATAAATATGTAAAGGGTGAATGCCAGGAGGCTGGAGCCAGGCTCTGCTGGGTGATGCCCAGTGACAGGACAAGGGGCAATGGGTGGAAGCTGAGGCATAGGAAGTTTGCTTTAAACATTTTTTTTCCCTGTGAGGGTGACAGAACACTGGTGTGATCTGGTATAGGTGATCCTTCTCTGGCAGGGGTGTTGGACTGGGTGATCTTTCGAGGTTCCTTCCAGCCCCTGACATTCTGTGATTCTGTGTGATTCTACTCTTGGGTTTTTTTTCCTTCCTCTAGTTATATTGTCGCACAGAAACACTCAGAGTTCAGGGGTTTGTGTCTCCTCAGTGCCATGCAAGACATGCCTTTTTGGCTAAATGGGCTGCAAAGATACAACCTGAAGTACTAATGCATCCCAGCAATGAATAGTCTTTCACCTTGGAAAGCTTCATCTGCTTTCCCCTGGCCACTTTTTCCTGCCCACCATCAAAGTGAAATATCAAAAAGCTTCACAAGAAAAAAACAACTCACCAAAACTCACAGATATACAAATAATATTTTAGAAAGCAATTCCTCCGAAGGTCTCTTGACAGAGGAGGTTATGGAACCGAAATGTAATTATCTTAGCATTTGAGTTTCTCTCTCCACCACGTGGTTTGGTTCACATATTTGATTGCAAAGTTTTACCATTCAAAACAGCCTATAGGTCTCTTTTTCATTGCAGACACAAGGCAAGTACAGCCGTCTCCACCATGGTCCTACGACCAGTCCTACCAGTACCTGGGCTCCATTGCCACCCCCTCTGTGCACCCTGCCACACCAATATCACCCGGCAGGGCTAGTGGCATGACATCCCTCACCGCAGAGCTTTCAAGTCGGCTGTCAAGTAAGTACCCAAAAATTAGTTCCCCCTCACCAGGCCTCACCACAGCCCTGAGGCTGACTCCAGTGCAGACTGGTGGCAAAGTCCTAGGATGCTGCTGCAGTCCACCTGCATTGAAGCCTATCGCAGGCCCTCTGCAGCAAGTCTTCTTCAATGCTTTGCTGGGATTTGTGCAGAGTAAAGAAATAGGGTTTAAAGCCCAACATGTTGAAACACCTAGAACAGGCAGCTCTGTGTTTTCCCTTGTTACTCTAGTTGTTGTCTAATACCCAGATAGCTCTTGTCATTATTCAGCAAAGTAACTAGTGTAGTGTTTTGGGATTCTTGGATTGCCACTGTTCTCAACTTCTAGAGGCTGTCTCACTGACATTGTCCTGCATTTGTACTGTTTTGGACAGGAAGGTGTAGAACATCTTGTAGTAGCCTTCCAGTATCTGAAGGGGGCCTACAGGAAGGCTGGGGAGGGACTATTTACAAGGTCTTGTAATGACAGGACAAGGGACAATGGGTTTAAACTGGCAGAGGAGAGATTTAAACTGGATGTTAGGAGGAAGTTGTTTGCAGTGAGGGTGGTGAGACACTGGCACAGGTTGCCCAGGGAGGTTGTGGCTGCTCCCTCCCTGGAGGTGTTGAAGGGCAGGTTGGAGGAGGCCTTGAGTGACCTGTACTAGTGGGAGGTGTCCCTGCCTATGGCAGAGGGTTAGAACTAGATAATATTTGAGGTCCCTTCCAACCTTACCATTCTATGATTCTATGATAAGAAGTTCTTTACAGTGAGGGTGATGGAACACTGGCACAGGTTACCCAGGCAGATTGTGGCTGCTCCCTCCTTGGAGATGTTCAAGGCCAGGTTGGAGGAGGCCTTGAGTGACCTGTACTAGTGAGAGGTGTCTCTGCCTAGGGACAGGGACACCTCTGCCTAGGCAGAGGGTTAGAACTAGATAATATTTGAGGTCCCTTCCTTACCATTCTATGATTCTATGATTCTGTATCATTGTCAAAAAAGAAAAAAAAGAGATAGAGAAAAGCATCACTCTGAAGACATACGGAACTATAAAAAGAGTTTGGAGCCTTAAGGAGCTACCATATCTGCCAGTAAATGAATGCCACAGGTACTTCAGTTCTGTCTCCTTCCCTCACTGTACATTGAGACCACAGCACAGCAGGTTATGGGTGGACACACTGACTGCAAGATGATGAGGTTTGACATTTCAGGTATTGCACTGGATTGTCTCATTATGATGATACTGCAGAACTTGACAAGCCAACAGAAAAATATAGCATGGAAGTGAAAGCTTACTCCCCTGGTTCCCACCATACTCAGCTGATCATTTCCTGACTCTAAACCACACACATTGAAGCAGTATGTGTGTGTGTGTGTATGTTTCTGTTCAATAGCAGGGATTTTCTTAAAATTAATGAGAGCCATATAATACAAATTTACACAACTGTTTCAAAAATAGCTAATTCCTCCCACTTACTGCTTTCATTTGAATACTCAGAACTTCTAAGATCAGAGAGAATCACTTGAATGTGCTCCAGCCTATCCTATTGTTGTCACATACAACCTTCCTTGAAAGAGTCACAGGGACACTGCTCATCAAAAGCAAATACTTTGTTAGGTCTGGATACTAATTACAACTTAGACATAGCTAAAAAACCAGGAAACCTTCCAGAAGGGAATAAAAGCAAACCAAACCAAAACAAAAAAGTCTTATTTTAAAAATAGTCTAAAAATTCCCATTTCTCATTGACACAATCTTAATTTAAAATTTTTAAACATCCTTTTTACTTTCTCCCTTGCATTTCCCCTCCCTTTTCTCACCTTTCCACCGGCAAAATGCAGAAATGGAGAACATAGAGATTAAAAATTATCTTCCTGATAGCAACCAGAAAATTTAAAGTAAAACTATTCCAGTATCTGAAGGCAACCTATAGGCAAGCTGGTGAGAGACTTTTTAGGATGTTGGGCAGTGATAGGACTAGACAAAATGGAGCAAAACTAGAAGTGGGTAGATTCAGATTGAATGTTAGGAAGAAGTTCTTCACCATGAGGGTGGTGAAACACTGGAACAGGCTGCCCAGGGAGGTGGTGGAAGCCCCATCCCTGAAGATCTTTAAGGCCAGGCTGGATGGGGCTCTGAGCAACCTGAGCTAGTGTGAGGTGTCCTTGCCTATGGCATGGGCGTTGGAATTAGGTGATCCCTGAGGTCCCTTCCAGGCCTGATAATTCTATGACTTCCTATGACTTACTTTTTTTTTTTTTTCTAGTTAGAATAGTAATTGTTATTGATGAAATTGCTTGTAATCCAGATTTGCCAGCTGTTTTCATGTAAACATGAGGAGGAATTTTTTCTCTGTGAGGGTGACAGAACACTGGAACAGGCTGCCCAGGGGGGTTGTGGAGTCTCCCTCTCTGGAAATATTTGAAACCCACCTGGATGTGTTCCTGTGTGATCTGGTATAGGCAGGGGGGGGTTGGACTGGATGCTCTTTCGAGGTCCCTTCCAGCCCCTGACATGCTGTGATTCTGTGATTTTGAATTTCAAACCCTGTACAGGGGTGCCTGATGTGTGTGTAACTCACACAGGTGTGGATACATGACTCTGGTTGAATGGATGCTTAATCTCACAGTATCACAGTATCACCAAGGTTAGAAGAGACCTCAAAGATCATCAAGAACAACCCAAATCTCATTTTACCTTTACCAGTGTGACAACTGAGGTTGCACTGAAATAAGTGAATGCACTCAGTACTGGAATGTGCCTTTTTTTGCACTGCTGCAGTGCCCAAATGTTGTCAGTGTGTACCAGGGCTCTTTCTGTGCTCTGTGTGGCATAAGCACCAGAGGCTTCCATGGTGGAGGGCAGAGTCTAACAGAAGATAGACATGTGGGGTTACTGCATGCTGTGCTTCTTTTGTGGCATGTGGTGAGCATGGAGGTAGAGTACTAGCACTAAGGCTTGCTGGTGCTTTTAGTGCCCATGGTCAAGGTAGTTTACTTTAGGGCAGGCATAATTTCTCCATGACTCGTGAAGGAACCTAGAGGATCTTTGTCAACATTCTTTCTTTCCTGTCTTAACTCAGTACAAGGTGACTCATCTCTACACATTTTTTTTATAAGGCTTCCAAAATGGTAGTCCTGCATTAAATGTCATTTAGTATTCCCAGAAAAATCTTTCACAGCATTTTCCCTCCAGTCCCCTTATTGTCACACAGAATCACAGAATCACAGAACTTTAGAGGCTGGAAGGGACCTCCAGAGATCATCAAGTCCAACCCCCCTGCCAAGCAGGATCCCCTAGGGTAGTTCACACAGGAATGCATCCCGGCAGGTTTTGAAGGTCTCCAGAGAAGAAGACTCCAAAACCTCCCTGGGCAGCCTGTTCCAGTGCTCTGGCACCCTCACTGTAAAGAAGTTCCTTCTCACATTGAGGTGAAACCTTCTGTGTTGCAGTTTGTAGACATATTTGCTGTCTGTCTAAGAAATTTTTTTTATGTCAGAACAAAGAAAAAGTTTGAGAGGTTTTTAGACCCTGCCACCTAAAGACATGGTGCCTCAAAAGAAAAAGCAAAGATACAGGACATGCTTGAAACATTTTGACATTATGTCTTGCAGTTCTTTTTGCCAGACTGGGTGGAAGAAACCCTCACATGCTAAATGATGTGTCCAGGCAGTTTCAGCAACTTTGATTTCTTTCTCAGGAATGAGGTGTGGAAGTACCATTTAAAATCTGACAGGTTGTCAGGTGCCACCTTCAACCTTAGCTACTCTGTGAAGCTCCTGCCATTCCTTGTCATAGTGTATCTTAGAATCATAGAATAGCAAGGTTGGAAGGGACCTCAAGGATCATCCAGTTCCAAACCCCTGCCATAGGCAGGGACACCTCCCACTAGTACAGCTCACTCAAGGCCTCCTCCAACCTGGCCTTGAACACCTCCAGGGAGGGAGCAGCCACAACCTCCCTGGGCAACCTGTGCCAGTGTCTCACCACCCTCACTGCAAAAAACTTCCTCCTAGCATCCAGTTTCAATCTCCCCTCTGCCAGTTTAAACCCATTGCCCCTTGTCCTGTCATTGTAAGACCTTGTCAATAGTCCCTCCCCAGCCTTCCTGTAGGCCCCCTTCAGATACTGGAAGGCTACTCTAAGGTGTCCTGGAAGCCTTCTCTTCTCCAGGCTGCAGAGCCCCAACTCTTGTAGCCTGTCCTCATAGCAGAGCTGCTGCAGCCCTCTGAGCATCTTTATGGCCTCCTCTGGACCCGCTGCAACAGTTCCATGTCCTTCCTGTGCTGGGGGCTCCAGAACTGCACACAGGACTCTTGTCATGTTAAATCTAAAGATGCTTGGCTCTAGGGGAAGGAAATACATTCAGGGCTCTCATTTATCTTCCACGAAAAAAAAATGGAAGGCAAACTCAAAAATGAAACATGCAGAATGCATCAGAACTTTCCTAAGAAACTGACAGAAATCCATCAAAGTCTGCTGGCTGTGCCAGTGATGAGCTTTCAGAACTCAGCGCCGGAGCGCGCCTGCTCTAGCTTCAAACATGGTCAGAGCCAAGAGCTTTGTTTTCTCTCTGCTTCTTCTCATGAGTATTTCCTTCAGCACATGGCTCCTATTCTGCAGACTCCACGCCTTGTCTGACAGAAGAAGTCTTCTGGAAAGATTTTTTCTTAATTATTATTGTTGTTATTTCAGTCATGCACAGCTGCCAGCTCTAGGGACTGACACCTTCCATTAATCTGAGTCATGATGAAGATCCTTCGTAAAGAGGCCATTATCTGCTCAGCTTGTTTAATCCTTGCACACCAGGGAAGGAGACAGCAGGGCTGGGCATACTTCCACTGATGTCAGACAAAGCAGAGCAGAATTTGACTGTCCCATAAAACACTTTGCTCAGTAGGATGAGAAAGGGTTCTAGCCTACATGAAAGGAAGAGAAAAGGCCCACCCTCAGGTATACCATTCTACTTTAACGAAGCAATACTGCTGTTGTCCTTTTTTACATACCCATTTGACACCATTAGAGCCAAGATTTTCAGACTAGCCTCAATTATGTAGACTTTATATGAGGACCCAAATACAAAGACCTTAAGTGAACAAAGCAATACTACTGTTGTCCTTTTTTACATACCCATTAGAGCCAAGATTTTCAGCCTAGCACCAACTATGTAGACATTAAATGAGGACTCAAATGCAGAGACCATAAGTGAACCTGATTTATCTCGACTTGAGAGTCAGTGAGGGACTGTGCTTCTAAATGTGTAAACCACCTGTGCACATCTGTGTACCTGAAGGATAATTTCTGCTCTATGAAGCCTCACATTTGAGTCATCAAATAAAACTGGGTGCAAGGAGAGACTATGCAGAAGCTGGAAAATGTACAGGTCCCATTGATGCCCCTGGCAAGTCAAGAAATGCTGAGTAAGGAGTTTGAGGTCTGTGCCCCTCTTCTCTACCTTGCTGTTGAGGACAAGAACACTTTGGAAGTGTAAATAATTGCATGTAGAATCATAGAATCATAGAATGGTAAGGTTGGAAGGGACCTCAAGGATCATCCTGTTCCAAACCCCTGCCATAGGCAGGGACACCTCCCACTAGTACAGGTCACTCAAGTCCTCCTCCAACCTGGCCTTGAACACCTCCAGGGAGGGAGCAGCCACAACCTCCCTGGGCAACCTGTGCCAGTGTCTCACCACCCTCACTGCAAACAACTTCCTCCTCACATCCAGTCTAAATCTCCCCTCTGCCAGTTCAAACCCATTGCCCCTTGTCCTGTCATTGCAAGACCTTGTCAATAGTCCCTCCCCAGCCTTCCTGTAGGCCACCTTCAGATACTGGAAGACTGCTCTAAGGTCTCCTGGAAGCCTTCTCTTCTCCAGGCTGCAGAGCCCCAACTCTCTCAGCCTGCCTCAGAGCAGAGCTGCTGCAGCTCTCTGAGCATCTTCGTGGCCTCCTCTGGACCCGCTCCAACAGTTCCATGTCCTTCCTAAGTACTCTATGTACTCTAAGGTCTCTTAAGAGTGGACACATACACATATAAAATAGAGTGGGAACTTGGCACTCCTCTTTAATTGCTACTCTACTGAAATGAATCCAAATGATCCAGATCTATAAGCATCACAATGACTGCATGAGAGAGCAGGTGGGGCATAGCTCTGGTCTGACCACTTTAGTTAACTGTAGACCAGAATTTGGATGTTGGTCATCATCTCAAACAGGTGAATCTGCATTTGGTCAGCTCAACAGTTCTGTTTATGCTTTACCCCTGCCCCAGGTGCTTCTGACCTGACTGCGTTCAGTGACCCCCGAGTGGGAATTGACCGCTCCTTCTCCGCGCTACCCTCCATCTCCGACCCTCGGATGCACTACCCAGGAGCATTCACCTACACGCCAACACCTGTCAGTTCAGGGATAGGAATTGGTATGTCTGCCATGTCCACAGCCACGAGATACCACACTTACCTCCCACCTCCCTATCCCGGCTCGTCACAGGCACAGGGCAGCCCATTCCAGACCACCTCGCCCTCCTACCACCTCTACTACGGAACCTCCGCTGGATCCTACCAGTTCTCCATGATCTCAGGGGGAGACCGATCCCCCCCACGCATCCACCCACCCTGCACCAATGCCTCCACGGGATCAACGCTCCTCAACCCCAACCTTCCCAACCAAAGCGATGTGGTCGAGGCAGAAGGGAGCCACAGTAACTCCCCCACTAACATGGCGACCACAGCAAGGCTAGAGGAAGCAGTGTGGCGACCATATTGAATGAATTTTAAGTAGTCATGGGTCAGGACTAACGTGCTTTCCATTGCCTGGTGCCCATAGATATCCCATAAACACCTGTCTTGCTTATGGGCCCTACCATGTTCATACATCACTTTCAGAAGCAAATTCTTCAGAAGTGGCATGTATTAGCCCCTGGTGAAGCAATATTGCTCCAGCAAAGCATCCTTTGATGGGGCTGAGCTTCTGGAAAGGAGGACGTGTGAGTTGGTGGTCCAGAGGTAGCAAGGGTGGGTAGAAAGGTACCCAGTCTGTTTCTAGGCCTGTGGCTTTCTAACATGCCTGGGCTCGAAGGTCTCCACAGCCCTTAAAGAGAGTTTCAGTTCACTTCTATTTTTAAGACTTAAAATCTAAAAAATAAAATCTTAGCAAGTTTACTGCATCTTATGGACATATTAACTGTAAGGAAGTATAGGAAGATTCCCAGAGGGAAACTGTGAACGCTTCTGTTTTAGCAATGCTGTGAATGAGAAGTTTTATATGTTGGACTTCATTCTTTCCTTTTTTTTTTAAAACCATATTGTATATTCCAAAGAATATGGAAATTTTTACTGCTAGGGGTTTTGTTTGTTTGTTTGTTTTGGGTTTGGTTTGAGTTGTTGTTTTTTGGGTTTGTTTTTTTTAGGATGCAGCTCATCCTGCTTTGCATCTATTTCTGATTCGTTTATTTCTCTTAGCACCTTATAAATTGCAAAAAAAAAAAAAATTGCTCTTTTTTTTGTGTGTAAATCATGCTTGCTTCTTTCTTGCTTTGTCAACTGAAAGAATCAGCCCCTTTTTCAATGACTTAATTTAAGTTTTTTTCTCTTGACTTTTTGTTTTTAATATAAACGACTACAGCTTTGGGTCATTTTCAACTACTGTACTACTTTGATGAGTTCGTTGATATTTATGCTTGATATTTAGACTTTTCTTATTTGTTGATACTATTATTATTTAAATATGCCTTTATTGAAAAAAAAAAAAATATCAGCAATTGCTTTTTTTCCTAGCAGCCAAAGTCAAATTTATCACATTGAATAAGGCTGGAATAACGATGGGTACAGCGAGCTCCTAATTACCTAGAAATATTGTTTACAATTATCTCACTCACATTTGACTCAGCTAACTGTGCTCAGCTCCTCAAAGGCATTTAGGTGCCAAATTCCTACTGAAATGATGTAGGCACCAAAATCCCTGTGACTTTGGTGGACTCAGTGGAGTCATATCTCCTTTCTCCTTCCTCGCTTCTCCTTTGTCACCAGTGGTGACCCTCAGGATCAGTAATCAGGATGTGCATATTTTATAAGGTGGGCTCAATATTCTCTGAGTGAGTACATCTCTATATGGCCCCATTTTGCCACTGAGCTTGTCTTGGACTTCCTAACAGCACTGGTGGAGGCCTCCTAGTCAAAAGTGAAAGCCAACACACAGTTGGCATGACACGGGGTGAAGTCCTAGCTCTGATGGAATCAATGTGATATTTGCTGCCAGCTCAGCAGAGCCAAGCTTTTGGCCCAGTAGAAAAGCCACGTTCCAGTGTATTGGAAAACAGATCAAAATCAAACCAAAGAGGGCTGTCAAGCTTATCTGGAAAGCAGGCTAGCAAAGAAGGGGCTTTAACAGTTCTCCCATCACCATTTTCTGAGGGAAGAGGAAGGGTGCTTAAAATTTGATATTCTGCCCCGTGGCAAACCTGCAGGGTTTATACTAAGAGTATGTTTAATACAGAGTCATCGTCGCTGCCCATCGTTAACAGCACAAACATATCAGATGTCACTGTAAAGTTTATGGCACTATTTTATTTGAGAGTTTGGTCTGGATGCAGTTGTTGTACTACTCATTAATCACAAACTGCTGATGTTGACACGTGTGTGTTCCAAATTAGCTGATTATTATTTAACGTACCTCTTAAATGAGTGAAACAATTGCAGGTCAACTCAGAGAGTATTTGAAAGCAGGACTTCAGATCAGTGTTTGATGTTTTAAAAAAGAAAAAAAAGAATTTAAAGGATGCAAATTAAAAAGATCCTTGGCTGCAGGCAGCAAAACAGCTGGACTTATTTAAAACCATTTGTTTTTTCAAATTTTCTTTGGTTTTGTATGATTTTTTTCTTCTTTGTTTAAGTCTAGATGCAGTAGCACTTTGGTATTGAAAAGTTACAAATTGAAGAATTTACATTGTCAATAAGGTCACTTTTGTGCAGAAAACAGGGAGTGTTTCAAGAGACAAAAGTTTAAAATGTTTCCCTTAAAATACATGCACAGCCTTGTGCTTTTCATTTCGTATAATATCCTTTATAACTTTCTAGAGTTTGCTCTGATCAAAAAGGCAGAAAACATTGAAATTATCACAACAAATAAAAAGTATGTTTTTTTACAGTATGGAGACCTTGCTGAATGTAGAAATACAGAGACTTGCTGTGACATTTATATAGTTGGGATGACATCTCTTCAGTAGCCTACAAAAAATAATTCCTTCATCACTAAGCAGTAACTATGGTGCAGAATCCATCTTACACATCCTCTGTCACTGTGCAAATAAAATCATCATTTACCACAGCTCTCACATCTGCCTTGTGACTGGACCACCCAAGTGCTTAGTATTGTGAACATGAACCCAGAAGTGAGGGAGAGGAGAAGACCTCAGAGGAGCCATATGCCTCACAACAGAAGGCAGGGCTGCTGTGGCTGGGTGACTTCAGGCCAGCAGAAGAGAGGCTGATGTGGTTAGTATATTCCCAGGCCTATCTGTTGCCACAGCCTGCTCTCTGCTAAAGCTTTTTCTCTCTTTTAGGCTGTAATAGTGCACTGCCCACTTTTGAAACTAAAAGGTCAGGGATTCACAAAAATGGGGAGCTGGCATCTCTTAGGCTGGATATTATACCCTACATTGACCATTTCTA
>VWYK01027967.1:9055-20068 GCA_013399775.1 Semnornis frantzii | reverse complement strand
CATAGCTTTGAATTGGTTTTAGAGGTCACTTTAAAAGTCAGTAGTGGCAAAGCCTGTATCTACATTTGGGCCTTTAAAGACATCTTTCTGAAGTTCACATTGCTGTCAGCATTATCCTTGGTCTTTTAGCCAGTTACTCTTCAAGTAAGTTAATCTTCAAGTAGAGTTTTGGAATGCACTAGCACCACGGTACCCACATACTGTGGAATTAGCCTTTTCTTTTGTCAGCCAAGAGTTTCACAGCATCAATGACTGTAAGTCTGAGCATACTGATCCTAATGAAACCAGAAGTGCAGAGACTTACTGACTGGAAATGGGGAGAATGTGCTCTGTTTGGTCTAAAAGTGTTTCAAACAGCGTGTTGCCAATTTTAAAATGCTTTAAATTCAAAGAGGAGCTCAGCAAAATGAAAAAGAAAAACAGAGACTAAAGTAATATGCGGGATGTCTAAATATGAAGTGAATGGATACTTTCATATATGTATATTTTAAATTTAAAATAACCAAGTACATTATTTAGGGTATTTCTCAAATTTGTGTTTAAATCAGTGGTGGTAGGCATGCTGATTGTTAGATCCTCCCACTACAGTCAACGCTTTATTCAAGCAGACCTGTGTTAAAAGATGGCCTCCCCAAAACAACCAATATATAAAAAAGGGTTCCTTTAGGCAGTGGTGGTTTGTTTTCTTTTCCTCCCAATGCTTGTCATGAAGCATTGTAGCTAAACTGATATTAATTGAAATAACTGTTCCAGAATTTGGATATGTGCCCTTGGAAGCAGAGCTGAAAGTCTTTCCAGTCCAATGAACGAGTTATTAGATCTGTCTGTTATGGGCTTTTAAGTAAAATCAAACATGTATGGTGCATGAACTGTAACCATGTGAATTCCTGTAATCTTGGGGTGTTTTCTTTAGCTTATTAGTACATTGGGCTAGAGACACTCTTAAACAGTAGCTCAGCAAATGAAGTGATATGGAGGAGACTGGGGCAATCTGTCAAAACTTAGCAAAACTCTAAAGAAACTATCAAAGGGGGAAAAAATAGCAAAAAGGCTCCTGAAAAAAGAAGCCATCTCTAAAGACAAGTGAATAGGGCGGGAGGGATGCATAGCAGGTAGGGTGGTCTGTGATGAACATGGCTAGACAGGAAGCATTTGAAGATTGCCAGCAGGGAGGGTGCAGGTACAATATGACAACTAGCATTTTAGAGGGAGAAGAAAGAACCAGCTGAAGGACTTTGCTATGAAACTAGATAATAATAGTGTCTTTTCCATAGAGGAAGTAAAACAATTAGAAAAAGATATCACCTTTACTAGATCTTGGGAGTGAAAGTGGGGGAGAGTCTGCACAACTCTTCACTTAGTAAATTAATTGCTGCAAGTATGTTAAGTAACTGCTGTTCGAGATAATCAGTTATCAGAGTAGAACTTATGTCCAGGCTGAATAAAGTGAATAGAATGCTGTAACTGATACCTTGAAAGAGACTATTTGTATATACTGCTTTAAAAAGTGAATGAGAGTATTAGAAATGGTAACTCAGAAGAATATAATCTGTTGAATGACACTGATTCCACAGGAAATGTAATTTTACTTGGAAGCAACCAACCACAATTTTGAACATTCTTTAAAACATGTATTTTAAAACAATTCTTTGGCTAAGTGGAAGTGACAGAAGTAACTTTCAGGCTTGGATTTGCTTTTCAGAAACGTTTTCTCTGAATAAGGTCTTTCCAAAAAGCCTTCAGTTCATTGTCAGGCTGGCGTGCAGGACATATTACAAGCAATCTAAGAAAACTTACAAACTTGGCAATTCTTATTTTGTTAATTAGTCTTTTGTTGTTCATATCTACGTTGATATTATTGATGGAATCCTTTGAATATGACCTGGTATCTGTGTTTTTTCTTATTTAATATAGCCGTGGACTTTTGTGGTCTGAGTTTATCTGCTTTTTTGACACCAGGCATAATCAGTAGTTGATTTCTGAAAGTATGAGATAATTACTAAATATTTGGAGTTTCCCACTCTACGCTTCAGAAACAGCACATCTGTGTAACTGGCTCCTTTGCCTGCCATTGTATCCTTTATGCAAGTGCCCAGAAATCCCGTGATGACAGCTAATAATATTGATCTGAGATCCCATTATAAACTTGCCACACCCTTGCCTGGAGAACTGAGGGTGCCTATACCTACATCTATACTACATTTTCCAGAGCATCATCTATTCTATATGGTGTATATTACTCAATACAGTAGCTCAGTATTACAACTGTGCTGTTTCCTATGCATTTTCTTGGAAAAGGCTCAATATTTTATATTGAAAATGCACAAAAGCTTACTACAAGATGGTAGAATTGTTAAGAGTAATACGTAAGACATTATAGAAAACTAATAGGGAAAAAAGTAATTGTATTAGGGAGCCTGACACTGAACAACTGTTCAATGTCAGTAAGCAAGTCTGACAGGTTTGTGTTTATAATGAGATCTCAGATCAAGAATATTTGCTGTCACAAGAGGTATTAATGTATTCTAAATACTCTTATTTCTGTAAATCCAATTTCGGAACTGAAACTCAAATAACATGCACCACTTCATATATGGAAAATGAAGTGTAGTTACCTCCTTGCAAGGGATACAGTAAAACACAGTTTAAAGTATTTTTTCTGAAGGGGTAGTTCTACAAAGGCTGTCCATGAAAATCTATATAAAACTCTGTTTTTTAATGACATGCATCAATAATGTAAGAATAATATTGTTCACGGTGTTGTGATTGGCACTTAAGAAGAAAGTACCTTGTGATGGTTTGGGAGTTACCTGCCCCCCCACACTATGAAAATCACCCAGACTAGACTCAGTTAAGGAATGAAGCTCTATTTACAGCTTAGCACAATATACAAGCAGACATATACACAATATACATGAATATTTACAGAAATACACAAGTTAAAGGTAATGCAGAAACACAACACCCCTCCAGAAATCAGAGTCCCCAGGAGGGGCTCCCAACCACCCTTCCACCTTCTTTCCACCCCTCTGCCTTACCCCAGGGGCTGGCTTATGCGCAAGGTGAGCTTGGAGGATCGGCAGTGGGGCAGTTAGAAGCAGAGTGGTTAGTCAGGTTACTCAGCAGAGAGGCCAGAAGGACACACACCAGCTAGAGAGCGAGAGACTATCTTATCTGTATTTGTGTCCTTGTTCTCATACGTCTCAGCAAGACTATGAGTGGAACAGACATCGCTGTTGTTTGCTTTTCACAGCCTATAATTATTTTCATAAACATATTCCAATTTGCTTCAAACCAGCACATACATGAAGCTGCAGTCCTCTGTACTTAGCTTTTCCAATTGTTCTGGCTCCATTCTTCTAGTTTCAGGAGGGTGTAAACAGTTTCCTAAAGCCATAGCAGTGAAGTGGGCTGCTTGCTTTCAGGATTTGCTTAAGCCGCTATTATGCCGACTGATGTATGCTTTTCAGCAAAATAAGTAAACAGAAATAGCAACTTTATGTTCACAGTTACAAGGATTTGTTTGGTTAGAAGGTACTGCAGCAGGCAGACCGACGGCTTTTGAGGGAGTGCAGGATGAAAACATACATTTGTGGTATCTAGATCAGCTTTTAAGTTTCCTAAGTGATTAAAAAGTCTGAAAAAGGCTCAGAAGGGCTCAGAATATTAAAATTAATTTCTCCTGAGTAAAAGTTTTAAATAAGTAAACAGAAATGCATATTTTGTGAATAATTACATAATATGTTTTTCCTTCATTTCTGTGTGAAAAGACATAGATGCAGAAGCAGCCGGATAGGAGTTTACGAAATTCCACATCCATAGGCTTGGCATTTCCTGTTCACCCTACCTTCAGCTGTAGCTCAAGTTCCAGTTTATGAATGTGTAGACTTATGACAAATTTGCCTGGTTGCTTCTTTTGCTTTTCTGAAAAGCTGAAGAGGGCATAGGCTAGCATGAACAAAAGCATATGTTGTGTGTGATGCCACCACAAATCTTTGCTGAAGGAAATTATTAGTGGCTATAGGAGTACACACAATACAGTGACCTCCTCTCGTATCACCAACATTTTGTGCTGTTTCCTTCCCTCAGCATGCACGCTCTGTGGTGTGTTTAGTTAATGAACATGAATCAGTCATATTGTCAGAAAAGGTGGTTACTAAGAAACTATTTCCAGAAGCTGGCTAGCAATGATGAAGACTACAGATTGTTGAGCTGTAGTCACCACAAAGCTAGCTAGACAAATGTTGGTACCTTCCTTTGTTTGACATATGGGTTACTTCTCTTCTTTAGTGCTATTCCCAATGAGATGGATTTATGAATGGGGACAAGCTAATCCATATAGGAGCCCTTGTTATTTTGCATTCTGTTTTCTTGGCTGTCTCTTTCACACAGAATTATGAATCTCCAATTCCAAACGGAATCAAGCTAGACTTCAAAATCCTTTAATGACAGGAATAAAACAATGACAATAAACCCAGTAATGTTCCTGAGGCAGTTTCAAGTGTTACCATAAAATATGCTACTGATAGAAGCTCAGTTGCCTTTAAGATTGTAGTCACTAATGAAAAATCTGAATCTACAGTCCATGCTTACAGTGGAAGTATTGCTGTGAATTAGAGGTTATGTCCAAGAGCAGTCTCCTGGTTTTCAGATATACATCTTGACACCATGCTGTGCACAATGTTAAGACATAATCTTGGAATTGTCTTTCTTTGCTTGGGCTTCACCATCACCATCACCCAAACATTCTGATATGAATCTTAAACTCATCCACAGGGACAAATGCTCCCTTAACTGAACTACCGGGGTTTGATTCCTGCACCTTGAAATGAGAGTAACACATTTATTTCAGACAGTGAAAGGTATCAAGTGGTGTATACCATTATTACTGGATGGGCATTTAGATAATGAAATAACAATGTCTTATATTCAGAATTGAAGTTGCAATTTTAACTTCATTCATAAATTAAAGTTCTGTGCAGCTTTCCCTACAAAACAGCCACCGCTACACTTCTGTTTCACTTGCTTTCTTCTTGGATAACATGCACTGACCCTTCTGGGTAATAGTCAACGTGTTCCAGTGCAAATATGATAAACAAGAGAACCAGCTTTCTGAACTGGTGGTGAAAATAGCTTAGTACTGAAGTAATAAGAATTGCGTCTTCTGAAAAATGAATTTCTTTATAATGTTAGGAAAATGTCCTAGCTGACTGAATGATTAAAATATTTATTGTCTGGTTGTTTTTTCTTCCTAGGAAACTCAACAAAGCCATTATTAATGCCACAACAAAGTACGTGAAGATTGATGCTCTGCACTTTGAGAGTTCTTAAGAGATCTCCTTGTGAATGCATTAAGATAATTTCCTCTCAGATAAAAAAAGTGAGTAAAAATACTGAAGGGGCGGGGCACAGAATATGGAACTTTTTTTTGTTTGTTTTTGTTTGTTTTATTTTATTGTTTGGGGGGTTTTTGTTTTGCTTGTTTTGCTTCTGTTTTATTTAATAAAAGAACTCCATTTTGAAAAATGAGGTTGTATCAGTTGTTCTGCAGGTGCACCAAATGCACACTTACTAGCTGATTACGTGGGAAGTAGTGCACCCTATCTTTATATTAAATGAGTACAATTTAATTTCTGATCTCCTTTTAGAATTCTGGAAGTACATAAAAATATTCTAAATCCTGAATGTTTTTCTGTAGACCAAAGTATTTTGAAGTGTAGTATGTACTGCTACTGTATTTCTGAGTTTTAGAAACAAATATAGTAGCACTATTAGCCCTCCTGTGCCTTGGAGGACAAAGAAATCTGCTGGTCAGTTTCTTAGGTGGAATGATTAAAGCAACTTGAAAAAATAATTCTGCATTCAAACGCAGGAACACACAGACCTCATGTTCTCTAGGTTTCATCTTTGATGAGAAATGCACTGCCTTCTGAGGTGAAGCAGTAGGATGGATTGCTGGTTTTGTGAAAGATGGTCTTTGAGAGGACTCCTCCCAGACAACTGGTGCAAAGCTCTGCACAAGCCTTTTAAATTTCATCTGGCTTGCAGTGAAGACCCAGTGAGAATGCCTCAGTGAGGCCCTGAAGCGTTTTTTTGTCGTGCTACAGTGTTGAAAAGAGAGATTTCAGTGCCCAAAATAGACTGGAACCTCTCAGAGGACTCCCTGTTCTTTCCTTAATAGGCCCCTTATGAACTTCATGGATTTGAGCTTGAAATTTTTAACCGTGTTAAATCTGTATGCAACTAGAAATACCATTTTTAGAGCTATAGCTGGATGTCTTTTGAACAGCTGTTACACTGAGCTTCCGGTTCCTGACAGTCACCTTCTCTGCTTCAGATTTTTCTTCTTTGCATATTTCATGAATTGTTCCTCCTTTACTGGCCTATGACTTGCCCACTGCAGGGAGAGCTAGCATGTTAACAACAGATTCTGGTTTTCACTCATTGACTGAAGTTACTTGAGTGATAGTAATGAAACTGGACTGAAACCTAGGGAGGCTCCAGGATATATTGATAGTAACCGGATGTTCTTCCATGACTGTTGAATCACGTTGCTCAGAAATGGGAGTGCAGACACTAAGCAAGAGTTAACTACATTCATCAATTAATGATTTAGAGCATTCTTAAATCATGCAGGCTGAACAATTATACACAATTTTTGTATTGACTCATTATTACTACTGTAGGAAACAAGGTAAATTAGTCTCCAAGTAGCTATTTGAAATTTCCATTTAATTTGGCAGTGCATATGAGTCATATTTTCAACAAAAATAGTGTCTGATGGTAACCTTTGTTTGTACACAGTGTCCTTGTTACAAAATCTCACAGCTTGGATGTATTGCAAAAAAGCATTAAAGCACTGCACTCTTGATACTAACAAGTTCTTGAAGTCTAGGAAGACCAAAGATTGTAGTGGCTAGTTCTGTAGTCCTATTATGTGTGAAAACTGTAGAAAATCTAGAAACACAGCTGTTCCAAGGATCAAAATGCAATGCTTATGCATTCAGAAGTAGATGACTGTTTTTAGATGTGCTTTTAGTCTGTAATTTGCTTTGCACTGATATAGTGAAACATCCTATTATTCCAATCAAGCAGCACAGGTAACAGTTGCTTTCTGCAACTGTCCTTAATGATACTATAATTAGCTTCTGTCTAGGACTGTACTTGTCAGTCTTCTGATTTTTTTTGTGTGAAATTCTGATAATTGAAACCCAACAGATGTAGCACATACAGTCATTAGAAAAGTTAAAAGCATGAAGTTCATTAACTGCATTGAAAAATGAAGATTTTTTTTTTCCCCAGATCTATTTAGATTTTCAAAAAGAATCTTAAAAATGTCATTTAGCCTGAAACCTGTTGAGCTTAATTTCTGCGTGCAGCAGCATTACATCACTATAAAGTGCTTACTTGGTTATACTACTGTGGTTATCAAATAATGACCAGCAAAAGCAACCCTTGTAATAGAAGTCTGTATCACCTACTATCAGCAGTCATTAGAGGAAACTCTGTACCTGCAGAAAGGCAGCACAGAATGCCATCTAGCAGTTACTCTTAGAAATGGCCTAACATTTAACAGTTCCTTCTCTCAAGAAACTGCACTTAACTGTAGGAGAAAACGAGGATTTTATATTTCCCTTTAGCTGGCTTCCTGCTGGATATCTCTACTGGAAATAAAACTTTACTGAAATACATTATCAGGAATAATTATATTTTCTTTTATTTTTCTACATAAATTAAGAGAAAAAAAATGGAATCAGCTGTAACATTTAAAAAATCTTTTAATATTGGTATTCTGTAATTAGCACTAAGAGTGTTTGATCATTAGTGAATTGTCTTCCATTTGTTAAAGAAGAATATTCAATATTTCATATCATGTTTAGGGAAAAAAAAATAAGCAAAAGAAAAAAAGAAAGAAATACAAAAGCACAGGGACAATAAATTACTGTGGCTGCAATAAAATGTTAACTGCTCCAGAGATGTAATAATAAACTCTGTGTATTTTTGCTGCATATTTTACCATAAGATGGCGATACTTAAACACTTAGCTATCAGTAAAGAACCTAGCAAGTGTAGTATAAAAGTCCTGTCAGAATAAGAGTGCCTGTGCACAGCAGCCTTGAGTCAGCAAGGGCCTGGTACTGAATCAAAGCTGTTTTTTTCCCCAGGCTTTATTTTAAGTAGTTGATCAGTAAAATATGTTACTACTTGGATATTAATTATGTAGGACATTGTGTATACTTTGAAATGTCTGGTGTGATTTATTTTCTCAAGCTGAATAGTTTGTGACTGTCAGGGGCGTGTAAAAAGTTGCCCATGTAGCTATGAACATATTGTATGATTCTTTTTGGAAATTTAACATTCCCTTCTTCCCTGCAGTTAATTTAATGTAATATGTTTGCTTCCCAACCTACACGGAAGAAAATTGTTATTCTGTTTCAATTTAGCATAAGGCAAGATAAATAACTGAGCAGTACTTCCATTTCTAAAGTGAGATTTCAGTCACAACTTGTATTTATTTGCTAAAAAAACCCCCAAACTCTATAAACATTTTAATATATTTTTTCACAAACATGCGAAATTTGTTTTCACAGTTGAAAAAAAACTAAATTGGAATCTGCCATGTGGCATCTTTTTTATGCTTGATGTGCTGCAGCATCTTAACCAAGGATATGAGTAACCATTTGATCTTGTTTTTATTTCTGAAAACACAGCTTAGCTCTGATCAACACTAGACTTCGATTAAGGGCTCTTGTTTTTACATAATCTTAAGGACTTCTGAGCTTTCTGGCTCATGATCCCTTCACAAAATGAAAAGAGCTTGCAATGAACATTTTAATATCCCTGAAAATGTCACACAGAGTGATGAATAAAAGGCCATTCTTATGCCCTCTGCTCAGCATGCCACAGCATAAAGGGCTAGGAGCAAAGTTTCAAAAGTTAATTTATGCCATTTTATTCCTGTGGCTCATCCAGCTTTTCAATGCTGAATGGTAACAGACACATAAGATGGAGCATTTCTTCCCACTGTTATTTTAGGGCATATCTCTGACCCTGAAACTAAAAGCATAATTCTTCCAGCTGAAGTTCATTTGCTTTATTAGTGGTTTTATTCTTCTATAGACAGAGAGTGATACCAATTTTACTAACTGTAACAGAAGATAGAAAAAAAATAATGACATATGAAAACCTGTAATTATAATGTTGCCAGGTTCTGCAATTCCTGCAGACGTGGGACTCCTGTGGGCTGCCTGATAAGTCTCTTTATGGACATCACAATAGTTGATACTTGCAAATACCCACTATTTAATTATATCAATATAATTAATGATTCAGTTAATATTCTTAATACTAAATCACCTCCTGCTTGCTTGTCACTGTATTTTACTAGTTAAAAATTGGTCAGAATACTGCAGCTGTAAATGAGATTTTCACTGAATGGCTATTAAATTTCTACCTTTATATTTTTTAAGAGGAACACCCCTTCTGTAGTGTAGGAAATGCAATACTTGTTTTTGAAGGATCAGTTTATGTGATTAATGCTTTTATTTTAAAGGCAATAACCCTCCACAAGAGCTAAGCATTGGTTCGTATAGCTACCTGGTACCTGGTATCAGTAAGATGATGTTCACGAACATCCTTATAAATTGTGATGACACAGTATGGACTATGACTGGTAAGGGACTGCAATGGCTTAAGAATATTTTCTCTCTTGTTACTTTTTTGTGATGCTCCCAGTTAGGAGATTGCACGTCACCCCGCGACAATGAGACGAGTTCCCTATCTGCGGTGTAGCACTACAGGCATCTGCAGGCCTAGGGGGGGGTTTGGTCTTTATTCCTTTTAAGTGGCAGGGTGCAATTCTGATTTTTAAAAATTACTTCATCCAAACCCATATGCACAAGCCAGGCTGCATGGCTAAAACATGTTGTTTACTTTCCTCATTATATCAGTATCAGGTGCAATCATTTGGTGCCCTGAGCAGACGTGGCAATAACGGCACTCTGCAGCAGGCTGGAGCGCGGCAGTGGCACTGGAATCGGTGGCTGCACGTGACGCCATCGGTTCTGCTCCGGAAAAAATTATTCCAAGTGTCGATCCCCGCTTCCAGTGCCTAGCTGCTGCCCCAAAACCGGTGCAGTCACCGAGCACTGGCACTGCCCCTCTGCCTGTAGCCGCGTAAAGCGCTGCTCGTTTCAGCTGGACAGCTCCGGCCTGAAGCGGCGGCGGTGTCTACCTCCACGCTCCCCCTGCCCACCTTTGCTCGATGCCTCTATAGAACTCCTGCGTGAGGTCCTGCCGGGGCGGCGGGGTGTCGTGGGGAGATGGCGGGTGCGGGGTATGGGAGTGCATGCTTTGCGCACAGGTGCCGTGGGCCCCGTTACAGCCTGACCGCGTCCATAGCCCATCTGACCGCTGCGTGTACCCGCACTTCCCCGCCGCGCACCGCGGAGTTGGTAAATCCCGGGACCAAGGCCAGCCGTCTCCGCCACGAACTCTCCCACCTGGTCGACCGGACAATCAAGGACAAGCACCCGCCTCTCCCCGGAGACATCCAGCAGTCTGACAGAGCCACATCGCCCGCCACCGCATCCGCCGTGTGCGACCCGGCACCGCCTGTTCTGCTCCGCCGCTGCGGGGCCGCACAAACTCGCTGCCCGCGCGNCGCTGTCCGCGCGGACGCCCGGGGCTCGGCGCCTGGCCAGCTCCTACCTTGGACGGATCGAGGCCGGCCAGCAAGGACAGCAGCAGGAGATTGAGGATGGTGGCGGACGCCCGCATCCTGATCCCGGGGCTGCCTCTCCGCGCCGCTTCTCTCGGTCATTCACTCTGCTCCCGCTGCAGCGACCGCGCCGGCAGCCGCGCTTTGTGCCCGCCCGCAAGAGCCCGAGTGGAGGCGGCAGCGGCAGCCGCCCGGGGGACGCTCATTCCGCGGGCGGCCTCGGCGCGGGGAGGGCGGGCGAGGACAGCGCTTGCCCGTACTGCCGGAGCGGCTCCGTTCTCTGTCCCACCCTC
>VWYK01027964.1:8261-26655 GCA_013399775.1 Semnornis frantzii | reverse complement strand
GATCGCACTCTGGCAGTACCAGTTGTAGATGATTGTGTAGGGAAAATGAAGCTTGTGGTTCTGCACAATTTCTTTAGTGAAAATACAGATGAGAATAAAAGCTCGGTTCTGTGTAATGGTACTCCTAAAGGTTTTGTTGTGAAGGGAAAAGAAGGCAAAAAGTTTATACATGAATAAATCAGTCTTGAACCCCATTTCATTATTTTCGACATCTCACTTCAATCACAAAATGGTTTGGGTTGGACGGGACTGTAAAGACTGTCTGGTTCCACCCCTCCTGTCGTGCCCAGTGACACATTCCACTAGACCAGGTTGCTCAAAAATACCCATCCAACTTGACCTTGAATACTTCCAGGGATGTGGAATTCACAGCTTCCCTGGGCAACCTCTTCCAGTGTCTCACCACCTCCACAGTAGAGAATTTCTTCCTCATCTAATATAGAACTACCCTCTTTCAATTTAAAACCATTACCCTTTTTTCTATCACTACATGCCCTTGTAAAAAGTCCCTCTTTAGCATTCCTTTGAAAGGCCACTATAATGTCTGCTCAAAGCTTTTTCTCTTGCCCAAGCTGAACAACTCCAACTCTCAGCCTGTCTTCATTGTACTTTGAAAACACACATTGCTAGATCATGTTGAGCTGCTTGTTAACCGATACCCCCAAATCCATCTCCTCAGGGCTGCTGTTAATCCACTTCTTTCCCAGCCTGCATTTATGGTATTGCCCAGTCCCCAGTGCTGGACCTTGCACTTCGCCATGCTGAACTTCATGGGGTTTGCAAGGGCTCATCTCTCAAGCCTGTCCAAGTCCCTCAGAATGGCATCTCGATCTTTCCAGCGGGTTGACTTGTTGCATCAAAGGTGTGCACTTGTTAAACTGGCTTTGTGAGCAGAGTCTGGGCTGTGCTGTTTGTGAAACCTGTTGATTTATTGCATTATTTGTAGAGATAGGTCCCAGGGCATGATTTGCTTAGCATAGTGTCATGGAATGGTTTGAGTTGGAAGGAACCTTTAAAGGTCACTCAGCCCAACCCCTCCCTGCCTTGAGCAGGAACATCTAAGTAGATCAGATTGCTCAGTTAAAGTTTGGAGTGTGAAATTTGCTCTCTAAAAGCTCCACCTTTTATTCTTTAATTGTTGCCACCTTCTAGCCTCAGCACAAAGGAGTGCTCAGAAAGAGGGAGATTGAGGAGCTGTAAGACTGCATGCCTTAGGTGGACGTATTATGAATGCAGAGTGTTATCCTATAGACCTTGGATTTTCTGATGTACCGTCACAATGTAAAACTGAAAGTGTACCATCAGTAGTTCATTGATGTGCCCTCACATCTCGTGAAATCCTAGCTGCAATAGCTTAAAACGCAACTCCATCTGCCCATGGTCTCTGTACACACACTCTTGCAGACGAGCATGGCACACTATGCTACCCTCGCCGCCAAAGTGCGGTCTCCACAGACAGGGGCTTCTGTCCCAGGCGAACTGTCCTTACAATTGTTTCTTTCTAATCAGCAGCTGTAGAAACTTTACCTTCTAAATGACCATAAGCATCATGCGCGGGGTGCCGGCATACGCACCAGGGTCACACACCCCAGACTTGTCAGAGCAGTCGGTGGCTTTCACCCTGCTCCTTCCCACCCCTGAGCGCGCAGTTCCGGGCCGCATGGCCAGCCACCGGACCCGGCACTGAGCACTGCAGCCGCTTCCCGCTCCTATGGTGACGCTCCGCGGACTACCCGCCCTCAGCGCTACCGAGGCCCCTGCGGGCTGTCCCCCGCGTTGCCTGATGGCGGGTGCCGAAGACCAGCCGAAGGCAGGGGGCTCTGAGGGCTGAGTGTCGCTGGGGTTCTGTGACTGTGGCTGCAGGCGGACCCCGGCGCTCAGTCGGACAGCCCTGTCGCCGCCAGGGCCCCGTAGGGCGGGACGGTGGTGGGCACGCTGCAGGGACTGTGGTGGTGCTGCTGGAGCCAGGTTAGTCTCGGCAAAGGAGCGCTGTCGCCACCCTGCTCTCTATTCTTGTCCGAGTGGGCTCGCCCGCCTTCTTCGGGCGTGAACGGGCAGGTGGAACTACCACGGGAAAGGGGACCCCGCCGCTCGGTGGCTCCCCTGGCATGGGATGGGCCAGCCCACCTGCCTATCGTAAACCGACGGGAAAAGGCGGTACCATCGCGTTGGCGAGGGAGGGTAGCTCTGTCCTTACGCCCTTCCCAGCATGGCGAGGGGAGAGGAAGACAGCTGCTCTTCTTGTGGGGCACGGGGCCGGCCACGGGGCTTTGCAGCGAGCGGGGACCGACTTTCAGTCCTTACTCCTCAGGGAGCTATGACCAGTCCACGGGGGAGGTCATGTAGAATCTCTGTGGGCCTGAATGGGTTGTCGTGATGCCTCCAGCGCTACTCCCTTCAGACCTGAGTCTGGGCCGCTCTGCTGCCTTGTCCTTTTGCTCTCCAATGGCTTCTCTGTCGGGCTTGTGATGTCATCTGAGGGAAAGGCCTGGCCTTCACTGTGGCACTACAGAGGTCCAGTGTGGTGGTCTGGTGGTGAGATCAGGGAGCAAAAGGGAACGGGAGCTAGAAGAGTCTTGTCCTGCGTAAACGTTGTGAAACACCTCTGCCGTGGAGAGCAGCCCCCAACATACCTACGCTATTACAAGCCATACTAAAGGGGACAAGTCCTCTTTCCCTATAGGTTTTGGGCATCTTATTGCCTCCCTGTAGGGCATGTAGGTTGCTTTATACTGATAAAGGCAAGGTGTGAGTTGAGCTGCCTGAGTTACCATATGGCTTTATCCAATTGCCGTAGCCATAATGCCAGTACAGAGGTGAGCTCCCTCTGATGTGTTGGGCTGTCACTATGAAAACTGAGTTACTAAGTCTTTTTAGGTCTTTCTTGCAAGGCCATGAACTTTATACTTAAAATTGAGCTGTGCTGGAAACTGGCTTTGCAAATAACTTCAATAATGCCCGAATAAATGCAGTGTGAGAAGGAGGACAAAAAGAGATCTAGGGTGTTTTTGGCTAGAGGAGTTACATTGTAGCACCTTCTTTGGTTGTCTTTTTAATACCTCTCAGCACTTATATTTCGAGAGTCTGTGCCAGAGTTCAAGTGGCTGAGGGAAGAGCATCTTGTTTCATGGAGGTAATGCGGTCATCCAAATTCTGGTCTGTTCAGACACATTGTCTGCACTACGTATTTTACTGGGAGAAGATATCTTAAATACTTCATGCCCTCTTTTCACATGCAGTGGCGAAGCTTCCTTTGAAGTTCTGTAATCAGCTTTTTGTCATAGATGCCTAACCTTGGCCTGTGTAGCAACAGATATATCATAAAATAAGTACTTTCTTATTGCAGGGAACCAGCAGGAATAATTAGAGTGGAAGCTAAGAGTTCTCTCTGGATGTGTCTCGCACCTGAGACATCAAGTTCACATGGTCTTTACCATTGACAAGACAGTCTGGGAAGGCAAAACTGTCTAGATAGAAAATAAAATTTATTAAGGCAGGTCCTAATCTTGGTGCTGACCAGTTTAGACTAAAGGTAAGAAAGAAATTTTTTACGACAAGGGTGGTGAAACACTGGCATGGATTGCCTAGAGGTGTTAGGAGCCTCATCCCTGGCAGTATTCCAGATCATGCTGGACAGGGCTCTGAGCAGCCTGATTTAGTGCACACATTCTATGCTTCTACTCTGCCCATTTTTTAAGACTCTCTATTACATGTTCTGTCTCTAATCAAGACAGCTCAACATGAAACAGCTGCGATGACTTTCTGGTAATGACAGATCTGGTAGTTACTGTCTTACAAAAAGGAAAAAAGCTTTTGTATTGTACATTTTTTAACAAATAGCAAACTTGATTGTGGAGCAAAGTACAGCACTTGCACATAATGATCTGAAGAAAGGCTTTTAGCCAGATAACTTGCATAATATAACCTCACTGTTTTCTTCCCCAGTGCCTTTACTGTTTGAATGCTGACTTTTCTTCTGGGCTGTCTCCTGTACCTGTTGGTGTGTCACAGAAGTTTGCTGTAGACAGACTGCTTTGCAAGAAGAGCCAATAACCCTTTGAGATGCAGAATATCTTTGAGCTTTGAGAGCTTCCAGGCAAAATCCATGCTGGCACGCTGGGAAACAACCACAGAATAACCTGAGAGTTAGGGCAGCTGAATTGTGTTGTGAGCTGAATCACCATAGATCTCACTTACAAAAATAAAACTAGCAATATGCACTTTTGCCGAGTGTTTTGAGCTTTATAGTCAGAGCACTGTGTCATTGCTTAGTACTATTGTGTTCATTTTTACTTGAGCAGTGCCATTGGTGTCGATGGGACTTGCCAAAATGTGCTTGCTGAGGCCTTGAACCAGCAATACCAGACCTAATGATCCTTTTCCCAACAGTCTTAGTTGTTTAGAGAGTTTTTTTGACGTGCACAAATAAAGACACTTAAAGAACAAATAGCACCTGATTTCCATATATAGAGTCTTTGCGAAAACACCACCCCATCAATTATGTATTTTTTTAAAAGACTGCCGTTTATTTCTCTGTCTAAAGGGGCCCATTTAATACTGCGAGTAATGTTCTGAGTAATACCGGGCTTGGCACAAATGAGGTGCTTAACTGAGTTCCTTGTTTTTATTGTCCATTGTCTGCTAACCAGTTTTCTGTTGTTTCATTTATTTGCCTCTTCCCTGGGGAAGGAAGGATGGCAGCTCGGCGTGTGCTGAAAGCTGTCTTGGTGGATCTCAACGGCACACTTCACATTGAAGACTCGGCTGTGCCAGGCGCACAGGAAGCTCTTAAAAGGCAAGCTACCTCTTTTTGATTTCCGCTGATAGGTTCTGTCAGCACAAAGGTGCTTCTTTAAATGGGCCTGAAGCTTCTGCCTTTTTACGCTGTAGATAAGCAAATCCGTGGCCACGTTCTGTTTTTGTTTACATCTGTAGTGACACCAAGAGAAATCAGCAAAAGGCCTAGATATTGAAGAGTTACCATGTGTTACCTGAGGCTCCATATCTTTCTGAAGCTGCTGTCTAGGTCTTTTAAAGTTTTTTTTTTTATTCAGAATGTTTCAGCTGATTCATACAGCACTGCAGCCTTAACTGAAGTGGAAAGTAGTTAAGTTAACCTGAATTACCAAACATACACTGAAGTCACTTCAGCCCAGCTGTTCCTCAGTGCTTTGTTTAACTACGGGAACCTAATCGTATGTCTGAGCCCTTCGTCTATGGTGAGCTAAAGTAGAATAACAAAACAGCTTGATGCAGTGTGCAAGGCATCCATTGGAAGGTTTTAATGTCATTTGTCATTAGGAAGGAGTGCTTTGCTATGAAAGTGGTGGAACACTGGAACAGGTTGGAGGGACAATCTCTTGAGACATTCGAGGTCAGACTTGATGGGGCTCTGAGCAATGTGATCTAGTTGGGGATGCCCCTGCTTACTGCAAGAGGTTTGACTAGATGACTTTTAAAAGTCCCTTTTGACCCAATGCATTCTGTGATTTTACGTTTTGATCTTTCAGCTCCATTATTTTTAAAGTTTCTCTCTAGGTAAAAAAACACAGCTGCTTTTTTAGTATGGGAAACATTTGATAATACAGCCCACGTGTTGTGGAAATTTCAACACATTAGCGAACAGGACAGGTTTGTTTTTTTTTTCTGATGAAAAGTTTCCCAGAGAAGCTGACATGTAGTAAAATGACAATCTGACCAAGTCAGTGGCAAAACAGAATGTGGGCCACCAAGAATCTTTGTACTGTGTTATGACACTTTTCCTAGAGAAAACATCTGGCAATAGATGAAGAAAAAATAATCAGAAGAGATGAATGGGGCTGAGTTAAGAATGAGGCATTTTACTGGAGTTTTATTGGCTGCTTAAATTTTTAGAAATTATTTCCTTAAAGTGTAAAATTGCAGACAAGCAAAAACTTCTAAAGCATTGAGTACTCTTTCATTACCCACTCATTGGACCTTGTCAGCCTGGTCTTTAATGCTGCAGGGAGAACTAGTTCCAGATGAGAGTCAGCGTTCTCTAAAATCTGTATGTATGTGTATATATATATATAAGTAGTGATATTGTCAAGAAGAGCTCAGTATGTCCTGTCTGCTGCTCACTTCCAAGCCCATCAGGCAGTAGACCGAATAGAAGAAATGTCTTTTGAGAATCAGAATACAAAACTGCTTTATAAAGTCATTGATCCATCTCTGTTTTCTGCATCTGCTTAGTTTCTCCTGGGCTGTGCTCCTGCATGCCCTGTCCTGGCTTTGAGAAGAGAAAGAGAAGGGATGAGATGCAGAGAGAGTCTGGTGCTGTTTATCAGCTTTGGATTGTTGTCACAGGTATAGAAGTCAGGTGCCATCATTTCACTGCAAAGAATAGCAGGTCTTTTTGCATGGAAGTTTGGAAAAATACTCTTGTGCTCTTCTCTGCTAATTCACATCATTGACCTTCCTAAAGAGAGCTAAAGTGATTGGCATGCTGTTTGCAATGTCTTTTTCTGAGCAGCAGACCAGACGAGAGTGAAGTGGCAGGTGCAAGTGAATCTCCACCACTTAGCAACTTTATTCCGATGTTCTTCGTGCAGTCGTGATGCAAGTGTTGGTTTCTATAGCAACAAACAGAAAGTGATGGTGGGGGAATAATTAAAGGGAGCACTGTTGAAATTGTCACTTAAAATTATCTGATTATTTGACAGTGTACTGTCAGTGTATGGCAGTAATGTGCTTTTATGTGATATTCATGTTCCTCAGTAAGGGGATATTTGGCTGCAAAAGCTGGCATCAAATCTCTGCACAGGTAACTCTGGCCTCTGGAGCATCCTGCATCTCTGAATGAGCCACAGCTGCTGTGAAATTCATCTGGCATGTGGAGTTCAATATATTAATTTAGCATCAAGGTTCTTTAGTTTATTTACTTTGGTCTGGGATGCAGTTGATCCAGAAAACAGGTCTGGTTTATTTATTATGTAGTCTAAACTCAAAGCCTTTTTCAACTGTCGATCATTGATGTGTTTATTACTATGACAAATCTAGAGTTTGGATTCACCTTTTTCCTCCGGACTTTTCCTCCAAGCAAGAGAGACTTGGTGTTCTTCTGGTAGCTGTATTTCTTGCTGTTTATTTCACGCTGCCTTCCGGTTCCACAGAAGTTAACAACTTCATGGTTCTTGTGTGGCAACAGTCCTCTGGGATGTATAGTCTTTTCAGCAGCAGCCTTTAGAGAAACAGTCCCTTTTTGTTCCCAAACTAACGTAAATAGGAAGGTGCTGTGAGCAGGTTGCCTTTGGTCTTCATTCATCAGGCTGCGTGCTGCTCCAGTTACCATTCGGTTTGTGACAAACACAACAAAGGAGTGCAAGAGGGACCTGCTGGAGAGGCTGACAAAGCTGGGATTTGACATTGCAGAAAATGAGATCTTCACGTCTCTGACAGCAGCCAGAAATCTCCTGGAGCAAAAGCAAGTGCGGCCTCTCCTCCTGGTGGATGACAAGGCCCTGTCTGACTTTACAGGTGAGGTGGTCAGAAAACAGCTTGGGGAAAGTTACCGAACAGCTCGAGGAAACAGTGCTGTCTGTTTCATAGAATGACAGACTTAAATATACTGTTAGCCATGATGAAGCCTGAAACTTGAAACTATCCAGAGTTGTAAAGTTCCTTTGTTTTAACTTAACAGTAAACAGCCTGAAGTCAGAGATTCTTGAGGCATAGTGGAAGTTACAACCAAAACATTTAAATAATCAGGAATTCAGGTAATTTCCAGTGGAGGAAAAAAAAAAGTAATGCTTCTGACCAGATCATCAGAGTTTTATTGCACCAATGTTAATTTGTTTTACAGCAAGGATATGTCAGTTTGTTGGAAATCAAGTTTCCCTCAGCTGTTGCACAGAGGTTTTGCTCATAAAGAGCTGAAAAGCCAGCATGTGAGCTTATGCAGAAGGCTGTCTCTCTTAACAGATTATTATTAAATGTCAAATCTCCTGGTAGCTATTGTTACTTACCTTGTATTGAACATCTGAGCCTCACTCCATGTACTTTGGTACCGTAACTGGTGGCAGAAAATTTATCACCTGATTACTCTAGGTAGACCTCTTTAAAGACCTGCTTTAGTTCTAGATGTTCCCATTTCCTTTCCTCAACAGTAAGGGGAGTAGAAGATATATTGTAACTTGGGCGTTTCTGGTGGGTGCCTAAAGCTAGAACATTGAGTCCTTGACTTAATGACCTTTTAAGCATGGTGAAGATAGCCACCTTTTAGCATATTGAGAATTCAAAACTGAGTATTGTATACTCAGGTGTTTCATTGAAATTCGAGAAAGCAAAGATGTGGGTGGCTTGCTGCTGCTCTCTGCCCCTTGGCTTGTGAACTGAAGTCCTTATGGATGTGTACTCTAAGTAGGTTCTAATCTTGTTAGGAGCTAGGTGTTTCCTGTTAAATTTTAGTGCCACAGTCTAGTCAGTAATCTTCAGAAAGATAAGTGTTGAGGAGAAAAGCCTCTGTGGGCTCTGAGAGCAATGGAACTTGATAGATAATCTCTTCTACATAGCATTGTATCCAGAGAAGCATGCCTCTAGCAATATTCTGTATTTGTGTCCTTGGGAAGGCTTTCTTGGGTCAGAGAGAGCAGCTATTGCACTGGAGGTATTTAAATCAGTTTAATCTCCATCTGTTTGGGATCTTCCTCTCAGTTTTACAGTAGCTGATGCTAATTTTTGTAAAAAAATGTCTGAGAGATCAGTGGAGTATATTGGTGGAGTTATATGTGTTACTTGGGTCTGGAGTGAATTGTTTCATTTTTTTCCTGCAAGAGGTTTGCCTCATGTTCTCTCAGTGCTGTTCTTGAAGCATTTGAGTATAAAGGAGAATGCTTTAAATTCCCATTAATGGCTGCTGTTAAACTGTTCTTAGCTATTCTCTCTATGAAGTTGATCTAGATGGATGAATGTATTATTGGTTAAAAGACCTGAGTGCTTTTGAGAGAAATGTCACAAATCTGTATGACATCTCTCTCTGAGTATTCATTTTGCTGTCTGAGCTAACTGAAGGACACACAGCAGGCGACAGCAGCCAGCAGGCGGCAATGACGAGCTCTGAAAACCTTGGAGCGCTCGTTGTCCCTGTAAAGGTGTGGAAGATACGCTGTGTGAAGGCAGAACAGAAACCCCAGCAAATGCAGCATACAGCTAATAACTTAACCTGTCATAAGTAAAACCATCTGGTATTTATGCTGTAGGTGTTGCTCTGCTTCCATTGCTAGTTCTGTGCACAGGTGGCACTGCCATGTGAAAACAGTTGTTTCTGGAACAGTGCAGGGCAAAGGAGGTGCAAGGTGTTTTTGAGGAGACCAATGCACATTGCAAGAAAGACCTTCCAGAAAAGCCAATACAAATCTAGTGTAACAACTTCGAGGTCATACTGCTGTACTATTTTTACCATCATAACCAGGCTGATATCCAGAACAACAGGCAGACTTTACACACTACATGGAGTTTTCATTAACTGGCAAGAATAGAAAAACTGGAATGAATTTGCTAGGCTTTCTGCTGTACTGTCCTACAAAGCAGATGAATATATATATAAAAACAGATCCTTAGAAAATAAAAAGTAATTCAGTTTAGAAAGTGATTTGTGCAGTCTAGTGCATTTCAGTGGTGGCACTGATACAATCAGTGTTTGACAACTGCTTTATTAAAAACCCCCAGCTGCATTGTTATGTTCATTGGGAAGGCTGACAGAGTCTGGATAGATCAACACCTTTTCCATAGTTTTTTTCTTCACTTCTAAAAGTCATGAAAGTAGTCTGTGTGGTGTGTCTGTGCCAGAAAATGCTCCTTTTTGCTGTAAATTGATTAACTGCACATGGTGACTGTGTACTGCAAAGTATGACAAAGTTGGACAGGCTGGAGAGGTGGGCCCAGGCCAATCTCATGAAATTCAACAAGGCCAGGTGTAAGGTCCTGCACCTGGGTAGGCACAATGCCAAGCACAACTCCAGGCTGGGTGGTGAATGGCTGGAGAGCAGCCCTGATGAAAAGGACCTGGGGGTCTGGGTTGATGAAAAGCTCAACATGAGCCTGCAGTGTGTGCATGCAGCACAGACAGCAACAGAGTCCTGGGCTGCATCAAGAGCAGTGTGGGCAGCAGGGCAAGGGAGGGGATTCTGCCCCTTTACTCTGCTGTCGTCAGATGCCACCTGGAGTACTGTGTGCAGTTCTGGAGCCCCCAGCACAGGAAGGACATGGAAGTGTTGGACCGGGTCCAGAGGAGGGCCACGAAGANTGAAACAAGTTGCCCAGGGAGGCTGTGGATGCTCCCTTCCTGGAAGTGTTCAGGGCCAGGTTGGAGAAGGCCTTGAGTGACCTGTTCTAGTGGGAGGTGTCCCTGCCTATGGCAGGGGGCTGGAACTAGATGATCCTTGAGGTCCCTTCCAACCTTACCATTCTATGATTCTATGAATAAAATTCTCTTCACTCAGAGTCATGTTTTGATTTTCCAGGTATAGCCACTGAGGATCCCAATGCAGTGGTGGTGGGACTGGCTCCCGAGCACTTTCACTATGAGATGATGAACAGAGCATTTCGGTAAGTCAGCCTCTTCACAGCTCTTTGAGTGGCAGATGTCTCATGCTGGGATCTGTACCTCTGCATATGCAAAGTAACACTTCTCATATGGGAAGAAGGATGGGAGTATCAATATCACTGTTACGTAGCATGATTATGGTGTCTTTCTTTGTGTCTGAGAGCGAGCCACTAATCTGTGACTTTAACCATGAACTCTCCAGCCCTGGTTATTAGAGATTTCAGTCTACAAATAAATTGTAAAAATACAGTCATGGTTGTCACTAAGGTGAAAGAGTTGGCAGTGCTTCAGAGGAAGTACACTGAACTAGGGATGTTGGTAAGTATCTGGGAGGTGGTTTCTGTTCAACCTTTGAAGCTTGAATATAAAAGGTAATGGCAGTTTTTAGGGCAGAACATTCCTCATGTATCTACTGCAGGATATCTGTCAGTTTCTTCTGAAGCATCTTGTGTTCAGGAGTGGCCAGCTCAGTGTGCTGGGCTGCATGAACTTTGAATCTAATCAGTTTTGTTATTTCTAATGGTATTTGTCTTTTGCATTGATTAAAAGATAAATGTGGTAAGTGTTTTCTGTGGCTGTACATGAGTGAGGATGCAGTAGTGTGTGCAAAGTTGCGTAGCCATACATGCATCCGTCTTTCTAGTTCTGGCTCAGTGCGGTGCTCTTGAATTTTAACTTGAAAAAAACTCTATCTTGAAAGACTGGAATGTGATCCTGTTGCTGAGTCTGGCCACCATAATGTGACTTTCTTCTGTTGTGAAATGTGCAAATAAAGGTTGTCCAAGTGTGCCTCTTAACCCTGCACTCCACCGCAGCTTGCCCAATGTCCATTTCATCTTGCTGGGAGGTCTCCGAGCTTGCTTTCCTTCAGCAGTGGTTTAGCCCAGGCTGTTCAGCCTGGCCTTCTAATGGAGAAGGTGCAACCCAGCTGTGAGTGCTGACCTTTATGGTCATCTGGTAAACAACTTCAGTACTACTTCAGCACTGAGGAGAATCTCTGGTAGCACTCTGGATAACTACCTGCCCTGCTGTGCTATGGGGCATGTGATGTGTCCTTTCGACTCTTTGCTCAGGGGATGATGGCTAGCACAGTTTTTCACTTTAGAGTTGGAAAAAACTTGATCTCAGTTACCTTAATCTGTAGTTGCAACTGCTAAATCCAAAAAAGGAGCATTAATTACTAATCCCCAGTAGTTTATAGAGACTCCTTGGAGTAGGAAACCAAGTGCTGCCCTTATCTACCCAATTTTCTGTCCTAAGGACCTGTATTGACCTAAACTGACTCTCTGCCTTAGTAGTGCATGTGGCAAATGGCAATGATTTTTAGAGTTTTACAGTGTGCTCATCTATGGCTCTAATTTCACAACTGCATGAGTTTACCCATCATCTATTTCAGTGCCTACCTCATCTTTACTTATTGATGCTTCTGTCATGAATATATGAGATACTGAATAGTAGTTATTAGCTGCCTTGGTGGTGACAGGGACACTGAAAACAAGAAACCAGCCGTCCCTTTGGAGTCTCTGAGGGCCCCAGGTTTGCCCAGGCCAGCAGAACTGCCTCTGTGAAGGTGGTCAGTTCTGGATTTGGACTTTGTCCATTAAACAAAGAATTGGGTACTAGCTGTGGTGGTTGAAGGAAAGTGTTGAAGGCCAAGATCAGTTGTTTACAGCAGGCAGTGCCTGTGGCACGACCTTGCTGCCCAAAAGAGACATATTCAGAGGGTAGCATAAGTGTGTGTTTTCTGTGCATCCTATGTCAAGAGCTGTCTGGATGGTGTAGCCAAGTATTGAGCAAGGCTGAGTTCTTCATCTCACCCTGCCTTGTGGAGACACGTTCCCAGCCACTCAGCTGTCTTGCCTGAAGAAGATTTAATCCTCTGTGAATCTGTCCTAGGCTTTCCTGGTGTTTTCCTGGTTTCAGGCTGGGGAGAGGCACTAGAGTGGGCTCTGTCTAATCTTAAACATCTTGCTGAGTTACTCTAGGTTTTTCCCTCACTCCCCTATTGAGTATAAACTCTTTTGCTGGTGTCAGTTTTGTTTGGTCTAACGGAAATAGTAACTACTGGCCACATCCTCTTCATTTTGAGCCTTATCCTATGCCTATATTCCTTGTGCTTTACTGCTCAGCTAATGGAGTCACTTCAAATTTGTATTGCTCATAGCAAAACTTAAAAGGTGAATCTGATTAAATGCAGATATCTACAGCACCAATACCAACGTCTGAGAGGGTGACCTGGGCTCCTGAGGGAGGAGGCACTTGGAAGGTGTCATTCATTTTTCCCCTAGTAGTGCTTAAAATAGGGCAGTTGAGCTGTATCCTAGGAGTGCTTTTACCTCTCCATTGGCTGTGAAGAGCTCAGCATGAGTAATTACCTGGTAGGCAACTACTCTCTTGATATCCAGCTTTGTGTTAGGTGACTCTAACCCAATATGAGTCCCAAAATGGGACGGACAGAGTAAGGCCATTCTCTAGGCACCATTTTAAATGACTGAGGCTAAAAGGGTATTTTGATGCCACATTTAAAAGAATTCTCTCAGGTGAGATCTTGCCTGCAAACCTCCGAATGTGAGTGGTGTGGTGCTGCTGTCAAATTAAATTTTCCTCTATCCTAGAGGCAACCTCCCATTATGAACATGTCTGGCCGCTCACAGAGACAAATGCCAGCTCTCTTCTTGTTGAGCTTGCTTTGGAGCACATTGATTCATTAGAATTAAGTTAATTAAGTGATAATTATGTGAAATGAAATATTATCATTTATGTACAGCTTAGAGTATCCAGACTGCTCTGCAAGGATGTAGGAGGGAACAGATGTCCTTCAAGGAGTGCAGAGCTCACCTAAGCAGCTTCTGAGTAGACACAGCAGAGCTCCTGAAAGGCAGAGGAGTAAAGCAGTAGTTTGTTTTCTTAAAATCAGGTGAGGTTAAGGACAAAAGAAGTCCTCCTTTCTGCCTTCAAGATAGCAGCCAATGTTTCCCTTCTGTCCTCCACCTGTTGTGACAAAGATTCAAGTTGTCTGCAGTACCTGAAGAAGGTGCTGAAACATGAAATAGGAAGCATTTGGTAGTAGTTACCTCACATTTTTATAGATACTGTCTGGAGGCTTTTGCACTGAAACTGTGGATGGGAAGAGGAAGGACTGCAGTGACAGTGCTGTGCTTTGTAGTACTTGGAGGACTCCTCTAGCATGTGTGCCGTTGGTTCAGGACAAGTAGCTGCTGTATCTGCTGTTAAGGAAGAGCTACCAGGCAGGTAACAGGAACAGAAGCATCAAAGGTGAGGTCCAGATTCTGTGAAAACAAGCCCTCTTAACTCCTGTTTATTATTTTGCTGTCAGTGGTCCACTGTTCAGGCACCACGTGTGGTAATCAGATGTGCTCCCTGACATGAAGGTTTTACAAGAGTTAGACAAGAGTCCTCAAGCAGGCATGAAGTGAATTGACAGGGCCAACATGGTAATAAGGCTAAGAAGGTGCAGATTGAGGCTGGTGGAGCAACAAAGAACAGTTTCTTAATTACTTCTCCACTTGCATTTTTCTACCAACATCAGACAAACCTGTGTTGCATGGAGGTTTTTAGTAGGTAGGTTAGGTGGCAACATACTGTCTGCAGAATCCTGAGGAGGCTGTATGTTGGTGTATCAGGGCAGAAATGGGTCTGTGAAAGGTGGAAGCTGTGGGCAGTTGCCCTTACGTACCATTGCTGCACTTGCTTCCTGAGGCTCTCGTGCTGTGCCCAGCCAAGACTCTCTTCTAACACTCCCATGTGGTGCATTATGACCCTTTTATTCTGCTCAGAATTTTTAGGAATCTGCTTTGAATTTCCGATTCCCACTATCAAGGAGCCCAAATCCAGCTTTGCTTCTAAATACTCGGTCANCTGGGAAACCTCTTCCAGTGCCTCACCACCCTCACTGGAAAGAACTTCCTCCTAGCATCCAGTCTAAATCTCCCCTCTGCCAGTTTAAACCCATTGCCCTTCATCCTGTCATTACAAGACCTTGTAAATAGTCCCTCCCCAGCCTTCCTGTAGGCCCCCTTCAGATACTGGAAGGCTACTATAAGGTCCCCTTGAAGCCTTCTCTTCTCCAGGCTGAGAAGCCCCAACTCTTGTAGCCTGTCCTCACAGCAGACCTGCTCCAGCCCTCTGAACATCTTCGTGGCCCTCCTCTGGACCCGCTCCAACACTTCCATGTCATTCCTATGCTGGGGGCTCCAGAACTATACATAGTACAGTAGTCATAGTGCTAGCAACTGGGAGAGTTCCATGGGATGCATCTAATCTCTGTGCTTTTCTTGTACAACTTCTTTCTCTAATTCATCCAGTGTTAAAACACGAAGTTAAACTACAATGATTTACCTTGTACTTGGGACCCACTTGAACAACTCTCTCTGCCAGAAATACATCACTATTCGTCTGTCACAGGTGGCACAACAGCCCCAAGAGTTGCTGGGGTGTAGATTTCCTAACAGTGGCATCCTGAAAGCATCGCAGGGTTCTTAGTTCAGGTGAGGAGATTAAGGCTGTGCCATCAAACTGCTTCCTGCAGCCACTGCCTGTGGTTCATATATTCTAAAATACATTATAGGGGTTCTACTGTTAGGATGTTTGCCTAAGAAAAGTGAGGCTGCTTGGAGCAATGGGTCTAATTGCCTGAGAGACACAGACAGGATTTAAAAATAGCTACCTCTGTAAAATCCCGAAGAAAAATTCTTTATTTGGAGGATGTGTTTTATTAGCTGTTTCTGGGGAAAAGAAAGGAAGAAAGTTTATTTAACTCTCCAAATGAGTGCTAGCTTGCATTATGATTTCAGGCTTCATGAAAGTCAGTGTCAGCAACTTAAATGAAATCCAGATGAGGCCTTCTGCTGTAAATATAATTTCTGTTAATTTTCATGCTTTCTCCTTCGTTCATTCTTTAGGTTGATTTTGAATGGTGCTCCTCTTATAGCAATACATAAAGCCAGGTACTTCAAGAAAAAAGATGGCATGGCTCTGGGACCTGGACCTTTTGTAACTGGGCTGGAATATGCGACAGACACCAAAGCAACAGTGGTGGGGAAGCCGGAGAAAACCTTCTTCCTGGAAGCTCTGCGGGGGATCGACTGTTCCCCAGAGGAAGCTGTCATGATTGGTGATGTACGTGGGGACTGCATAGCCTATAAGCTGCCTGTCAACTGTGTGTCTTGGCCCCACCAGATATCACAAACTGATCTTTCTAAAAGCACTGGGATTAAATGAAAACTGGAAATGGAACCCTCAAAACTTGCAGGGTTTTGTGCAGTCCACAAGGCTGCTTCTCTTGCTTCAGCTGCTATTTGATCAGGCAGAAATCATGTAGTAAATCATTTCCTGTGAGAGTTTGTACAGTAGGTAGCTAAAAGACTTTTTGTAGCTGCTTTTAAGTGGTTGGTTAGTGATATGCAAAGCAGAGAATCATAGAATCCCAGTATTGTTTAGATTGGAATAGACCTTTAAAATCAAGTCCAACTGTTAACCCATCATTGCCAAGTCACCATTAAATCATGTCAGTAAGTACCACATCTACATGTTTTTTTAACAACCTCTGGGGATGGTGACTCCACCACTTCCCCTGGGCAGCTTGGTTCAGGGCTTGACAACCGTTACTGGCAAGAAGTTTTTCTGAATATCCAACCTAAACCTCCTCTGGTACAACTTGAAGCCATTTCCTCTTGTCCTATTGCTTGTTCCTTGGTTGAAGAGAGGGTTGTAGAGAGCAGTAAGGTCTCTTCTTGGCCTCCTTTTCTCCAGCATGACTAATCCCACTTACCTCAGCCACTCTTTACAGGACTTGTGCTCTAGAGCCTTCACCAACTTCCTTGCTGCCCTTTGGAAGCAGTTCATCATCTTAATGTTTTGAGAGACATGAAACTGAACAAATTTGATCTGTGGCCTCTAACCAGCTGATCTCCTGTTCTGTCCCAGGACTGCCGGGATGATGTTGGTGGTGCTCAGAATGCAGGCATGCGTGGGATTTTGGTAAAGACTGGTAAGTACTTGATGGAGCCATCATTCTGGAAGACAGTTATGCATTCAGTGATGGAGCCCTGTGTCCCGGCACCCTCTGTGCCCAGAGTTAAGGTCCATGCTGTGTCCTCTGTTTAACCTTGCTGCTTTGTGGAGACCTAACATTCCTATGGTTTGTTACAACAAAGAGCTATTGAGAGACATCAGGTTCATCACCACCTGCATTTTGGGGTGATTCGTGTCCAGCTCTGGGCTCTGCAGTTTAAGAGAGACAATGAAGGACTACAAAGGTGATGAGGTGACTGGAGCATGCCTCTGATGACTCAGACACCTTAGGGCTTTTCAGCTGGGAGAAGACTGAGAGGAGATCTTATCAAGGCTTATCAATATCTAAAGGGCAGGTGTCAAGAGGATGAGGCCAGGCTTTTTGCAGTGGTGTCAGTGATAGGGCAAAAGGCAATGGGCACAGATTGGAGCTCAAGAGCTTCCATCTGAACATGAAGAAAAAAATTCTTTGGGCGTGACCGTGCACTGGAACAGGCTGTCCAGAGAGGCTGCGGAGTCTTCTCTGGAGACTTTCAGAACCTGCCTGGACATGGTCCTGGACAACCTGGTCTGGATGACCCTGCCTTAACAGTGGGGTTTGACTAGACAATCTCCAGAGACCACTTCCAGCCTCCACATTCTGTGGTTCTGTGCATTCAGCAGATAGGTTTCCTTAGTTGCAGTGGGGCAGCCTGTTAAGCAGGTGATTGAGGCAGGAGAGCCCTGCTTCAACAGGGCTAGAGCAGGAGGATGCAAAGTAACAGGTAGGGCAGCTGATCTCATAGGTGTGATTTTTTTTTTACTCTGAAGTCTCAAGCACTAACCAAAACTGTTACTGTGATATCTTCAAGGGCCAAAATGAGCTGTACCAATATAACCTCTACTCTGGCAATTACAAAGTCATTTTGCTTCACACAAAGGTGGAACCCTAAGGGACCGGCAGGTGTTATTAGTGTCACTGATGGCACTATAGTACTGTAGACTGGGTAAGGTCTTTCTGAGGTGGCAGCTGCTCATGCCACACAGTCCATCGTACTGAAAATCAAGCAGTCCTAATTTTCCTTGTAAAATCCAGAAGGGAAGCCAACAGTCCAGGTATTTCAAGAACCTACAGCACCAGTTATCTGAGCAGTCAGTGGAATAGCAGTGCCAGTACAGCAGAGTGAAACCAGTGCAGAAGTTAACTAATTGTAAGCCAAAGCTGCCCCTGGAGGAACCTTCAGTACGGCTCAGTGTTTGTTTGGGGAGGACTTGTGAGATGCTGGTAGATGGGCATTTTTTCTTCTGCATCTGATTGTTACTGGTCTGAGGAAGCTGTAACTTTCAGGGTGGAAAAAGTGATACAGGAAGGAGTTTGGTAATTGCATCATTTTGTTAATGTGTTACAGGTAAATATCGACCAGCAGATGAAGACAAAATCAATCCATCTCCTTACTTAACCTGCGAGAATTTCCCAGAGGCAGTGGAACATATCCTACAGCATCTGCTCTGAGAAAAGGAGTGCTTAGTTTGAAAAAGCATCTGTGTAACATTTCCTTTACTCTTGCTGCAGAAATTAAGGTCACAGTATCAATGCATGCATCATTGCATCAGAAGCCTAGTCGTAAGTTGTGAAAGGGTAGAAGGACTGTGGATACCCAGCAGGTGAGACAGAAAGGCTACAATCAACTCAGCTGCTGAACAACTTAGGGAGCATGGTAGAGAATTCTGTGTATTTTCATTTTACAAGAAATAACTGTTGAAAGGCCCTGTCTGGGAAGAGTCAGCATTCTTCTGCTGAATAAGCTGAACTGAAAA
>VWYK01027962.1:0-15449 GCA_013399775.1 Semnornis frantzii | reverse complement strand
ATTTTGATGATTCATCTAGAGGATGTTGCCATATTAAAGATCTCACATGCAGCCCTATTTGTGCTAGAAATACCCTAAAATCCTAAGGCAGCTTTCAGTATCTCTCAGTTTCTTGTTGGAATCTTCAGTCAGTCCACTGATTATTGATCAGTCCGTTCCCCACAAGAATGTAGCACTGTTTTCAGAAGTTAAATTTTCGCAAGTGAGCATTTAGCTCTGAGTACTCTACTGTTCTCGAGAAAGTTATTTTTAATATAAAAAAGAGTGCAAAAATTAATTGAACTGTGGTGTTTTTCAAGTGCCTATGTGGAAGCATTACAGATACAGACCTTTTTGTAACGCTGGATAGATGATCTTTACATCATTACCACTTATGGACTCTACCTAACACTAATGAGTTTTCTGGCTCAGATGACCTGTGCACCCCTGCATTCAGAGCCCACCTCACACAGATACGCTTTCTATTCTATAGGCTCACATCTGAAATCTTAGGCTCCAAGAGAACAGCTTTTGTCTCCCAAAGGAATCCATCTGTACCAGCACAACAACATAACTGACAATTCAGTATGAGGATGCCATGTTTGTATCTGCCACATATGCAAGCACAGTCAACAGATGTTACAGGGATCTATCTGCACATTCAGGATGGTGTAGTTTGTTTAAGGGCCCCATTACAGCCTAAAGCAGATGTTGGTAGCAATATGGTTCTTGCTTTAAATGAAGAGGCTGAATGCTCTAATCATGTTTATGGAGCATTCTAATATCCCTGGGGTTATTTATGTCACTGCCTTCCTCCAAGTGAAAAATGAGGTGAAGAGGGAATGACAGAACTGTCACATGCCAAATAGACATGAACCGGCAAGGACAAGAGACTGGCGAGTTTTATTCAGCACACAAATTTGTGGTCCTGCTAGTGCCATAGTTGTAGTGCACCAGCTCAGACAGAACTACAGCTGTAGATATCCTTTGTGATATGTATGGCCATTTCTTTGGGAGTCTTGAAAAGTTTACTAGAATTTCTACCTGCTCAGTATTTCCTATAAAACCACACAAATACTCATGCCATATACATAACCGAAACTGGCACTGAACATCAGAGATGCTTAAATTAAGCAATTTCACTTTCAGTCAGTAAACAAACTGCATGTTAATAAAATGCATAGGCTATACATTGAATAGGCCATGTATTTGGAACTCTGAATAGTCTTTGCAAACTATATGAATTTAATACCATTTTGGGGTTAAAATCTCAAAATCAGGGGTTATAAATTCTAATGCTATTAAGCTTTTTCCAAATCACAAGTAAGAATTCATACATATTATCCTAAACTTTCTGCATCCCTTAGGCTGAATCACACTTTTGTTCAATCTTTCCAACCCAAAACTTTCTCTCATAGATCTTCTGAAATGCTTATGAGGTTCATTCATGTAAGCCATTCAGACTTCCCACATATGCAAGGCAATGAGGCTGTGTCACTGGGTTTCAAAAGGAACGGGTCTTTTGTATGCACCGTGACTCTTGGTGAGAGGGAAAGAAACAAGCAGTAAGAGTCATTGGAGTACAATGCCTTTAGAGAGCATTACTCTGTGTGAGTTCTGTTGGCAGCAATCTTTCAAATTTTTTCTCATAATGGATAGTTATTATCTGGAAAGCAACAACTTAATGACAGACGTGTTTCTGTCCTAGCACACACTTACTGGAGCCATCTCTTTGTCCTATTTAGAAAGTAGAGAGGAAAGGATGAATCATTCTGTTCACTAAACATCTGTACTATTCAAGATAAATGCTTTGTAACTCATAAATGAAATTATCAGCCAAACAGAAATATGAAGTGTAGATTCCACGAGGAGGAGAGATATCTGAATATGTTGATGGGGTGGCTTTTTTGAAAATATTCATCTCCTAGATATCTGTCATGCAATTCCTATAATACTTATTTTCTTAAATGCTCATCACTTGGCAAGTGAAGCTGTCTACCTGCATGTTGCCACTATTCATAAGTAACATTTAAATGTAATAACTCATTGCCTTGTCAAAATGTAATAGCCTTTAACTGAGTTGTTTCTAAAAACGAAAGATGTGAGAGAACAAATCCTGACAGGACAGCCCTGAGTTTTTAGATTTTGATGTCTTCTAGGCAAATAATGACACTGTGTAGTTTCTGTAAGATGCTCCTCTTTACCACTCAGCTCAGAATTAACCATGTTTTCACAGATGCAATTTTCTCTGTCAGGGCATTGCATGGTTCACTCTCTCCAGCTGTTGGCCAGTGCAGTAAAAGATCTGTTGAAAGATGATCTCTTACATTCCTTCACTTGTTCATCAATACCTTCCTGCTCATATCAGCTGTTCTGCATCAAACTTCTTTTAAAAGGAGATGTGCACAGGGACAGATTTGTGTTGCATGTTCTTATGAAGACTCCAAGATTATTTTGCATCCTCTCAGTCTGCCATTAACAACATTAATAGCTTTTGGTAAAGACATTTTTCCAACAGAGATTCATTCATATGAATCTTGAGAGTTCAATAATTCCTCAGCCAGCTACTCTAGTTAGACTTGCCAGAGGGATCAAGTATTTACACATGCGATATCAAGTGCTGAAGGAGAGAGTTTGCAAAACTGGTTAGCTGCGTGAAGGCTTTATATAGGCCAAGTGTGTGCCTTTGGGACTGTGTTTAAGGATTAAGCAATTGCAAATAGGGCTTTCTCATAGCATTCCTATTGTATTTTGCACTGTTTCAAGGCCCTCCTACATTCTCTGTGCATCATTGGCAGGTCAAGGCTATGTTCTGAGTTTCACACTGTTAAGAAAACCATTTTGATTCTATCTGGGTTTCAGTTCGAACTTCACAAAACCTGAAAACATAGAAAATGATGGATTAAAAGAAGTAAAAGTAATTTTTGTTCTGAGATAGAAAGTCAGGCATCCTTGCAGTCATGTCATAACCAATATATAAGCTCTGCTGTAGGAAAAAAAAGTGGTTTAAACGCTTGTGAATTTCCAAGTTACAATATTAAAGTAAGAAATATTATGCTATAAAATGCCATTAGAAATAATCACTATCACAGATCATCAGACATTTTACAAGATTATTTTCTGTTACATCTATGTATTAATACAATTGCATCAATTTGCACACGTGAACCAAGTTAAGTAATACTGTGCTAAGGACAATGAGTTATGACTATATAGCATTTTAAACAAGGAAAGAAAATAAATGGGATGGAACTGCATTTGCAGCCTTCACAGGAAATAATTGAGCACCACTCACACAAAAGGGACAGCAGTTAAGACAATTTGTGAGCTGTTATAAGGCTCTGTGCAGGAAGGAACTGACAATGAATTCGTTTAACACCAAAAAATATTTAGGATCATTATAAAAATGTCGAGTTGCTGAGTGTGTAAAATGCTTCATTGCTTCAGTTGTTTTTTCAAAGTTCTCTATCATTTCAGATAGGGCAGAGATATGCTGTTTGGTTGGTTTAGAGCACAGTTTGTACTGGGTTAGAGCGGATCCCTCCCCCAGCAGAGTAAACTCACTACAATATGGATTTTTTTTTGAGAAGTCAGGAAAAAATGAAATTGCATGTCTTATGGCTTAAACTAAATATAGCAGTATAAGGAGAGTAAACTACTATAGAAATATAATAACCTTAAGGAAGATGGGGAAGGGGTCAAGTGGCAGCGAAGCAGCAAAAGCAACAGCAGCCAGAACAGTGGTGGGGGAAGATAGTTTCTTGTAATGACAGGACAAGGGGCAATAGGTTTAAACTGGCAGAGGGGAGATTTAGGCTGGATGTCAGAAGGAAGTTCTTTACAGTGAGGGTGGTGAGGCACTGGAACAGGTTGCCCAGGGAGGTTGGGGCTGCTCCCTTCCTGGAGGTGTTCAAGGCCAGGTTGGACAAGGCCTTGAGTAACCTGTTCTAGTGGGAGGTGTCCCTGCCTGTGGCAGGGGGTTGGAACTGGATGATCCTTGAGGTCCCTTCCAACCTTACCATTCTATGATTCTATGATAGCAACGGGTGCAGCAGAAGCAGCAGGAGAAGGTACAGGCTATGCTTCCAGACAAAGCTCTTCATGCTCCAGTGAAATTATATAAACTTATCCATTGTTACCATTATATGGCTTATCCATAGAATGTTCACCTCTCCACTCAGAGCGTCTACTTCTAAGTTTCTCTGTTCCCATTTTTTTTCCTATGTCCGAGCTAAAAATCTATCTCAAACGGCCACAAGTTGTATGAGGGAGGTGCTGAGATCCTGTCCTGCAAGGGAGGGAAGAAATCCCTTTGACATTCATACTGTTATTCTGTAAGCATTGCAGATGCTTTGGCCCATTTTTTGTGGCTTTTCCTTTTTGCCCGTCTGCTCTGGGTCTTCCTTATCTGCAGAATGTCTAACAGCAAATTAACAACATTTCCAGTTGTGTTGAGTTTTGATGTTCTCATGTTCTCTGAGATTTCCACTGCTTTCCACTTACATCCTGATTTACCCTGTCTGCCTCTGGATGAATTGCTCCACTTTAGTATGTTCCCTTTGCCCCCGTTAGCAGCAACACTGTGAAACAGCAAAGGTAGCATAAGGGTTGTGCTATTGGCAGATATTACCAAGCAGCCCAAAAAACAGCTGAAGTAAGTTTATAACACTGTTCTTCAACCCCTTGCTTCACCCATCACCTCCCTCATCCCCTTTCTTTCATATAGGCAAGAATTTTATTTGAACTCTCTCACTTCATAAAATCATTCAAGTGAAGCTGTAAAGCCCGAAGCATACCTATTAAAGTAGAAGGAAAATAGAGACCTATCAGATGCATTATTGAAATGGTTTGTGCAAGCTTTGAACTTGGTATTTTAAAGCATTTTTTTTGTGGCAGTCAAAATGCTACTCCCATTCTGCAAGCTTCATTTCCGATCACAAAATTCCTGTCTTTCCATCATTTCCATACATACACACCATCATTTAACCTAAGCAAGTAGCCTTTTCCTCCACAGATTCACATGATTCTCTCGCAGCTGCTGCTAGTGCTGCTTCCTTATTGCTTCACTTTGGTTGTGATGGTTGCCTGTTAAGGAGAAACCGAGAAAAGTTGGATGTAGTGGTACTATGTGTGCTGGTGGAGTTTCTTGGCTATGTACAAAGCCTTGAGTTAGCTGTGGTGGCTCTGCATGGTAAAATGGAACAGGCCCATTGTGTCAGATGAAGAGCATAAGTCAATGGCAAGATGACACTAATACCCACTGGCAAGATGGTAGGCACATACTAAGAAAGCTAGGACTGTTGCCATACCAGCTGTAGTGATATCTCAGATCTTCTTGGTTATTGTAAAGGTCAAGCCAGACCAGTGCCTCCACCTGAATTTCTGTAAATTTGTCCATCTGCATGCTGTTGGCTTTATGCCCAGATATATTAATGGCCATAGCTTTGGTTTCCCTATCTGCCTCTGGCGATGGCTAAAAAGGCCATGTGGCCATACTGTTATCATTACATTTACCAGCTGCCACTGTTGTGAGAGACTGAAAAGTATTGCAGAGGAAAGGCTGTCTCTCTTCATAAGCAAGCACTTCCAGTTGTAATGTGCCTAGCTTTTACTTGCCAAGAAAATAGATCAGGGCATAATCTTGACATCATTTGTATGGAAAAATGTCCTGCCAACATCTATCTGTCTCCATTTGCTCTCTGAGAATGCTGAACACTTTGTGTGATGCATGGGACCTACGTAGTCCATTTGCAGAAGAATTCTAGGGTGTTTGAGCCAGTTCATGACTCATTTAGCTTTCACACAAGATCTGGGAGGATTAGATCTGTACATCCCCACATACATGCATGTGTACACTTAGTTGTTTTCATCACTTCAAGGCAATGAAGAGTTCCACAACATTCTGTAGTTTTCCAGTTTGTCACAGTTTGTTTCAAAGACAGAAGAAAACAAACTATCTCTCTCCTTTATGTTTTGTTTACAGTCATACCTTCACTGGGTCTTGTAAAAAATTAGTAAGAAAAAAAGAATGCTATAGTCAAATTTCTATTTACTACCAAATGAGTTCAGCAACGGCACCCTGCAAAAAACACATCATATGCTCTGAATGCCACCTGAGCAGGCTTAGCCTGTGAACAGCTACCACTGACAGATCACTAATTAAAGCATTAAAATTCACAGAATCATAGAACCTTAGAGGTTGGAAGAGGCCTGCAGAGATCGAGTGCAACCCCAATTCAAAGCATCCTAGAGAATTTTCACAGCCCCTTTGGTAAATTTACCAAGTAGATACACTTAATGTTTATCCCTAATGTGTTTATATTTTCAAAGTATTGCTGCTATACTTTTTCTGAGTTTGGGAGTGCGTATGTGACCTTACCAGGCATAAGGTTGAAGTGTTACTTGATAGGGATTACTTGATTGTTGTAATGTTCCCAAAAATTAGTGAAAAAGGAACTCAGGAGTCAATACTTGTAAAAATACTCAGCAACCTTCTCCCAGCATGTAACAGAAAACAACCTTTTGTTATTTGTGGTTGAGAGAGAAATACCTCTGTTTTCACTAGCCCTGTCCTTACAGCAATTGTTGAGGCCAAAGTGTCCACACCTGGTTCATTATCTGATTTAAATATCTCACCACACAATTCCAGTAGATGACCATAGAACTCTCACCTACATAGCTCTAAAGGACTAGCTCAGTGAGATGTGCAGTGTTTCCAAAACCACATTATGTCTCCAACAGCCTCTTAGTGCTCATCTGCTTTATTATATATGCAGTAAAGGATGTACATTTGTAGTAAAAGGAGGTTTTGTTTGTTTGTTTTCATCTACTCTTCGTCACAGAGCATGCAATGAAACATCTTGGCAACTGCTTTTTTAGAGCTGTTTCCATTCCATTCCTTTTGTTCCTGCCAAAGGAACTGGCACGCTTTCAGGCGATGTGAGTGCAAGCCTAGGCAATGAAGATTTGTAGCCCCACTCATCTTTGGAAGAGGACTAGCAAGTTACCAACCCTGACATTGATTTGCAAGTACAGTGGTTGTATAGTTGTGCTCGTTAGTACCCTGCAGTAATTACTAATTCAATCAATAATGTCATGGCCAAGTAACACGGCGGCTGTTGAGTGACTTAGTTTCTTCTTTTGAACTGTTAAGAAAGCACTGCCATTTGAACCCACAGTGGCATGGAATTATGGTAGGAGTTTCAGATGTTTTCCATTGGCTACATACGTATCCTAAGTTGTGATGGTGGCAGAGAGAGCAGCAGAGTAAGAGCATCCTACAGAGCTATACTCTTCTTTTTACTCAATGGCCAGATTGTGTTGGATTTGTCACGCAAGGCAGTCATGCTAGGAAGGAATATAATGTCCACATGTTGCTTCAGTTTCTGGTGATTTCATACAGATGTTTCTGTTGTTCCTTTAGCTTGCAAAGACATGGAGCATTTATTAACAGTGTGCTCACGGTTGTGCAACTCTAATAGGATGGAGTTCTTGGAAAAAGAACATGGCTGAAAGAACTAACATGCTTTTTCCCTCTTTACCAGTGACTCTGGCATAGAAATCCACCCCTCAAAAGGCCACAGAGTAGATTCCTAGGTGAAGAGTACAAATATGTAGCACTTTGATATTTCAGCATATTCAGACAATGGCTGTTGGTATAGACTTAGGCTCTGCGTTTGTGTCCAGGCAATCACCTTTGCACCCTGTAACCAGTGATCAGTGGATGACATAAGAACATCTCAGAGATGTCTCAGACTATCAGCTTTAAGTAATTAAACTCACATGATAAAGAGGGAGCTCTCTTGTAAACTTTGACAATGCTCTTCCAGTATAAATCTTGTATTATCTCATTTTTTTCTCTGCCAAAATCCTTCACAAAGAATTACAGGTTTAAATTATTTATTTTCATTTGAAGATATTTATTCTGGAAAGTCCTTAAGGGTTGCTGATTAGGAATACTCTATCGTCTTTATAATTTGACATAAAGTGTAGCTTCCAATTATGTGGAAAGAACCTTTGTGTCTTTCTTCCTCTACATAGTTATTAAGTCAAGCAGACAACTGTTCTTCGTGTTTTTAAAGAGTCACCGATTAAAAAAAATAGTGATGATCACTTTTAATTTACACAGAGAGCAGCAGTGCTAGAGATATCAAGCTTCAGGGACCAACTTTACTTACCAACTGAAGTTTACTTAGCATTGATGTACAAGCAGCGCGAGAATGCTTTGATGAGTTCCACAGCTGTCTTGGGAAATAGGATCTGAAGAAATCTGAACCAGACAATTTGATCTCTGAACCTAGTGAAGGAAGAAGAGGAATAAAAAAAATAAAAAAAAAAAATAAAAAAAAAAATCATTTGTGCCCTGAAAAGTGTTTTTCTTTAGAGCACTGTCTGTCCTTCAAGCCCTAGCCGATTCAGATGGCCTGTTTTGCTATTTCCTGAACTTCAAAAGTTTGGATTCTAACTGAGAGCTTAGGAACATCTCAGAAAGCCTTCTGAAAACCCTTGAAATCCTACTGACTCATTAATGTTTTGGATCTATCTCACAGTGGATCAAGAGTACATAATTCATAGTATGAAGAAATAGAGGTGATGGAGTTAGTTCTCTGTAGGTAGGTGCAGCTACCTGGATTTATGCTGCATATTTTTAGGAGTGTAATCGAATCACACAAGTCAGACATCTAATGCACAGTCTCCTTTTGCAGTCATCAGAGAGACACCTACATCTTCAGAGAATGACTCTGTCTAAGATCTGAAGTGTACCCTGGATACTTCCCTCTCTCACTTTTGGCTATTGGGGACATAAGGTAGACTCTTCAGACAAGACCTTCAGTTTATTAGCTGATGTTGGATGAGATTAGGCAATAATCTAATCCTGTGTGGTGCAAAGCACCTCTAGCTGACATGCCAGGCCACTCAGTGACTTTCTGATCCAGGATTTGCTTTCTAGCATGCTGCAAGGAAGTTGGTCCTGTACAAACTGCTAACATTTGCTGTTATGTTTAATCAGACTCATCCTCCTTATATAGCATATTCTCACTGTCTATTTCTATCCTTGGACTGTTTGCACGTCAGCATCCCTGAAAATATGATGTGTAGTTTATTGTTTCTGAAAGGCATCATTGCCTCTCATTGTCATGGCAAAGGAGGAGAAAGAATCAGGCCTGTCTGTTCCTGATTAGGCCTACAAAAATAGTAGGGCTGCAGTGGTGAAGAAAGAGAAATAAAGCAGAGTTTTCTCCAGAAATATGTAGATTTTTGAAAGCAATTGCTAGAATGAGTAATCATCACCAAGGACATAGAGAAAAACAAGTCTTTGAATAAATGTAGGCTGGAATGGCAGGAGACTTTCTCCCTTGTAGCTTTAAGAAGTCACAAAAGCAGCCAGTACTCCTCGCTTATGTGGTGTCTTTCATCTCAGGATTATGAGTTTTCTAAAAGGTTGATGTTGAGTGACTTCCAAGAGTCACTGGAAGCTTCATGACTAGAACTCTTCGTGTCGGGATATCCAATTCACAGATCACGGCACTAAACTCTCAAAGTGATTGCTAGTCCAGTTTTACCCCTTATGAAAAAGTCTTAAAGGATTTACTGAGACTATCCAAAAATAAGGGTTAGTTGTAGTAAGAAATAAATATGCTATTTCAGACACTGATTTAGAAGTCTAAAATAGTCATTCTTTTCTACTCCATTTGCTTTCCTTGATCTTTCCTTCCAATTATCTCCTCACTTGGCCTCCCAGCCTTTTCATGATCCTGCTTGTCACTCAGAGTGATCAATCCTCTTTCAAATTGCTTTTGACTGGTGGCCAACAAAAGGTATTTTCACTGAAGTGAAAAAAACTCTAGCTAGACAACAAAGAATGTCATGATAGCTAGTTCCTACAGTATAACTATAACAATTTCACTGTGTTTTCCTGCATGAAGCAGCTGTTCAGCCAGCTGGTTGCTTCCCCCCTCTGGTAATGAATTGCACTCATGATTTGGGACTATTATGTCTTGCTGGGTAGCAAGGCACAATTTAGATTGAGCTGATCTGGCACCATGACCTGTTTCTGCTAGCATCTCCTTTCCACACTAGTCATTCCTATTAGATGTTGCTCCTCCCTCTAGCAGCTACACAGTACTCCATGCCACAGATGACTTTTACTAGCTCTGCTCCATATGCTGTGCTCTGCAGCAGCTCATTGCTGTGTTAGCATCTCCTGTTGGCAGTGCCTTGTTTCAGTAGCTACCCTACCTAACCAACTTGACTGAAGATATCTGGTATTTCTGCTGTTGGAAGAAAGGCTGTGCACTCTTTAGGACTAAACACACTGTTTTAGCTCTCAGGAGATTTTTAAGCAACTTCTTTTGTTTCATGTTCCTCACAGGGAACTCTTACACAAAACCTCTTCTTTGTTTTTGTTTTTTTGTTAAGTTGTAATCTTTGGATTGTAGTTCTGGAAGCTATTGCCTAGGCTGGGGTGACCCTTCAGGCACATTTAGAAAGAGCTGGTTGGCTCAAATCCCTGTACACTATTACAGCTATAAACTTTCTTTTATGTTAAGCTATGGTTCCCTTTTAGCAAAAATGTCTTTCAAATGTGAAAATGTGCAAGGCGAACATTCCAGTTTTGTCCAGTGGTCATCTTTCTCCTCCATTTATTTTGATAATTCTTTACTTGTTCTTTCTTTCCTGCCTTTTGGATTATTTTGGATGGGACATGTGTTGAGGGATGGAGAAAAATAGGGGTTTTTTTAGCTTCTGCAACATACAAAACATTCTGACCTTGAGACTATTTCCTTCCCAAATAAGGAGGAAAAATTGGGGGGCAGAGGAGCCACAATATGAAACTATTAAAAAAAAATAAAAATCTCTCTACCTCTAGCAGAAAGTAACTTTAAACAATCAAAATATATTTTTGGATAGTATGTAATGGAAATGTATTCTGCTTCCTTAATTCCTTAGGTTTTCAAAGTTCATTAGGTGTCAGAAAACTGTAAGAGAACAGTTTTTTTCACAGAAAACTTCATTTGGGGAGGAAACAGAACTTTTAATTTAAAAGAGGAAGTCCCTAACCACTTCTGCCCTTCATTCTGCCCATGATTCTCACTCCTGGAGTCTTTTAGGTGGCTTTTCTTTTCTCTTGCTGAAAGAGTTTTAAAGTCTGATTCTGCTCGCACATATATTCTAGTTTATTGTTGCACTATCAGTCTGCCAGGTGACTCAGAGCTCAGCATCCATTTATTTCTGTGATTCTGTGGTTTAGCTGATATTGTGGTGTTAGGTTATAGGCTGGACTTGATGATCTCAGAGGTTTTTTCCAGCCTCAGTGATTCTGTTATTTGCCTCCCCACAAACAAGTTACTTCCATGATTTGTGGCCTCCACTGCTGAATCTGTAAGGTCATTGACATTTCCCCTTTCCAAACCCTCACAGGATCCATTTCTGCAGTGACAAGTAGAAGAAATCAGCCATACAGATATAAGTAGATTACACAGTGAAGCAAACATTCTGGGCTTTCTGTGTCAGCTTCTGATGTGTCACACATACTGAGTGCCTAGCTCAGCTTAGGGGCTGTATGTTACATGCAAAGCTTCTGAGCTGTGACTTCTCCACCCTGGGACACCATATGCACTGCCTGAGCAGTGATTGACAGCAGTGCAAGCAGAAGAGAAGCTGCAGTGGCCCTACAGCAGGAGAAATGCTGTGGTGCAGGTTTCAATCCATGGGCAAGGACCCACTGTTGGAGATTCCTGGCCAGGAGGCCAGGTACAACATTGCATTGCATTCCTTTCTGCCTGTGCACAGCTCAATTCATACGAGTGATGCATAAAAGAGGAGATAAAATGTTTGAGACATCAAGTTACATATTTGAAAGACAGAATAGATCATAGGTCTCTGATGGAGAATAGTCCTAGCATTCAGGGCCCTTCTTTCATCCTTGTTCTCCTATTTCTCCTTCCTTACATGGTTTGCATCTCCATACTTTGCCTCTAGTGTCTAATCGTGTCAGAGCCCCATGGAATAAAGGTTATGTTTTCTTAGATGGTGCTCAGCCCCAAAGGGCTCTGACCCTGGCAGAGATATTTAAGACTATTGCAGCGTTATGCCACCCTGGTGAGTTTTTCTGTTACTGGGATGAGACTACATATCAAGACCCATTTTTCCTGTTAGGATTTGTTCTCTTCCTAAGCCTGTCTTTGCTGTGTGCTGTGATTGTGAGTCTTGTTAAACCAAGATGATAAAGTCATTTGCCCCCAGCAGTAAGCCAAAGCAGCTCTTGATTTAATATCCTGCTGTCTTGGGTGTGGTTAGTAAGGCTAGGGTAGACTAGGGCCTAGCTGAACCCAGAACGCCTGGTAAATCAGCAGTTTTCCCTGTGATAAAGCAGACAACGCAAGCACAGTGGGGTACACCTATATGGGGCCTGGAGCTTTAGTGCTTAGGTTAAAAGCCAGCCTGTTATAAAGCTCATCCTTGCTTCATCGGTTCTTTCTAATTGTTAATTGCCTTAAATATCTTGTTTAAAGTAGTAACAGCTTAGGTGGGTTGATGCTATCAAAAGGAAGATAGTGCTGTCTAAATTAAGAGAGCAATCTCAGGTTAGTTCAGTGATAGCAGTTCCATTCAGTGACTCAGAGCACCAGAGTCAGAAACCAGCCATGTGGGTTGTTCTTTTCCTAGTCAGTGGATGAGGAGTTTATTTCCCAAGGTCGCTGCCTATTAGACCTACACTTAGGCTGTTATACTTCTCCTACACTACCGTAGGTAAAACTTTGTTACAGCTGGAGCTAAAAAACACTAATAAACCTGCTCCTGGGGGTTCTTTGTTTTATTTTGGTTTGGTCTGGGGTTTTTTTTCTGAGTTTTTAGTGGCTATCATTGAACGCTTAATGGTAGCAGTGATGATATTATCTTAGTCTGATATTTATCCAGCACCAAATTTCTTTCTTCTTCTTACAGACAGAGAAACAGAGGCACTGAAAGGGACCATAAAGCAGATCAGGGTTGAACCTGTGAAGAGCAGTCCCTTTATTCACGAATCTTTATCCACTCTCCATTAGTTGTTTCCTGTATTGAAGCCCATAGGTACATCTGTCACTGGCAGAGCCAAACCCAATTGCTCTTTTCCAAAGAGTTCCTGTAGCTCCCCTTTCCCTTTCATGTACTCGATGCATTTCTTGGGGCACTTTTACATTGTGGATGGTCCCACTGAAAGGGGAAAAAAAAAAAAAAAAAAAAGGAAGGAACTATATGCAAGGGAAGTCCTTCTAAAGTTACAAAGGGCAGCATTTTCAAATTAACAGATTCCACTGTGGGATGAGAATGCTTTTCCTTACAAACAGGAAGATCAGTAATGTGATGATGTGCTCACAAACGTGTAAATTAGTTACAATGACAGCTGTCATTGGCAACAACAACTTGGAGGTCAACACCTCAGAAGCCTAAATCAGTTTCCAATCAGAAATCTAAATGAGCTGGGCACTGCAGGTGTTTCCAGTTGCTATAATTTCTGCAAATGCTGTTTTTCTGTTGGTCTGATGCCAGAGAAGAAAAATAGGGAGTTACAAGGAAACTCAAGATGCTGTATAATTATTTGAGGAATTAAAATAAACCCTGGTACACATGGTCACAGCATAGTCTGAGCATTGCTAATTCAGCAGACAAGAGGTTTCTAATAATTAGGATATTGTTCCATCTGTTGGTGCTTAAGAGCTATACAGTTACCCTACTTCGGTGGACATGAGGAATAAAATGGGCTCTATACTGAGCATGCTCAGGTATTTCTCTTCCTGGGAATTTCAGAGTGTAAGCTGAAGTGGAGGAGACAACCACAGAGGAAAATTAAAGGAAGGTTTGCCTCAGTGAAAAGTCAAGAACTTTTTTGGGTTGCCTTTGCTTCGTTGTCCACTCTGCCTGGGACAACCTCTTGAGCTGTGAGACAGCTGGGATATTCTTTTAGAAAACTCTGATTATGTCTAAGCAAACAGGCCAGGTATTGGGAGCCAGACTTAAGATTAGGGCTGGCCCCAACCCTGACTGACCTGGCAGTCACAGACTGTAACACTGATATGAAAGGACAAACACGGGACAAGAAATGGAGACGGGAGGAAATTGTATTAGCCTCAGAAGGAGCAAAATCACTGTTCTAGCTAGTGCTATGCACAGCTATGGACCGAAATATTCTCTATGCCCTAGGTGAGAAAATATTTCTATTTTTTTTTAATATTACCGTTGATAAATGTCTGAGAGATCTGATAAGTTGCATTGCTAATTCATCACACTACATCTAGGCTCTAGGTATGATTCCAGAGCATTGGAGAAAAGACACAAACAGCAACACCAGCAGCATAACTGCAAAAGAAATAATCTACCTGCTAGCCTTCAGAAGCCTCATGCAGAGCACAGCAGCATCTTTCTGTGCTGATACAGAGCATATTTTCTATGTCTCGTTCAGAAGGAACATGCACAAGTGTGGTTACTTATAGTTTCTCCACCCACATGCAGCTTTGAAACTTGCAGTAAGAGAAGTTTAGCATTTAGAGAATACAATGAGGGGTTTAACCTGAAGATTTTTTTCTCTATTTTTTTTTTTTTAAATTTCCTTAAAAACAGTATTCTGGGAACATTAGTAACAGTCCAAGCATTAAGGAAGAAACATTAGTTCTTCATTTGTCTGTCTATTGTTCTCTTACTTGGAATGTTTTTTGAGAGGCTGTTGCCAAATTTTATCAAGCAAAACAGTTAATCGAGAAAATGAAAGATAAGTGAGGTACATTTGATGAATGGGAACTTTACCAAAGGAAACCAATGTTAAGTTGAAAGAAATTCTTTCTCAGGGTAAGGGAGGCATAGGCCTTCCTACTCCTTTTTGGGAGGCTTGCATCCTAGCATTTAGTGAAGGAGCAGCAGGTTGGGGCTGCGTGACCTCAGACAATGCTCTGAGGAAATGGGCAAGTACTGCTCTCAAAATGCCCAGCCTACACCCAGCCAGCTCTGCCAGAGTCCTGAACTGAACAAGCTGTTCCCAAGAGAGAGAGACATGACTAAATCCTGCATCTCACTAATCACTCGGGCTGGGCTCAGCTCTCTTCTATATGTGGAGTGAAGGTGGATGAGGCCAGAACATATCATATTCTCATCTCACTCTTCTCCAAATGCCTGTTAGTTTTAAACCCTCATAATACGTTTATAGATGTGATGGACTGTACAAATAGATAATAGCCATCTGCAGAAAGCAGACAGGTTTATTTTTTTACTATATAAGCCTTTGAAAATGTAAGAACTTGGAACAGCTGTGTGGGAAACCATGCACACCTCATTGTCACATGAAGTGATGTTGTCCACGAGATAGTGGCATATCTGGAAGCAGACAAGTGTATTTGTGACTATGTACAGGTCTATAGGTCTACAGTAACATGAAAGCTCTTGGAGGGTGGTAGGCAATGAAAGAGCAACATTATTTAAACTGTCAGAGGGAAGAT
>VWYK01027959.1:409-17394 GCA_013399775.1 Semnornis frantzii | reverse complement strand
CAGCCTGGGCCATTCTATGATAATCTGCAAACAAGCTGGCAAAGCTACAGAGGTCTGGTCTTCTCACTAATTAGACCTAGAATGTGAAAAAAAGCAGGAGGCGAAGGATGAATATTTTCTGTTAAAGGAACACCAAACTGTAGAAAGTACCACCCCTTTTTTATCATATTAGAAGGTGTCCCAAATAGAAAGCTAACTGTATTCTTAAAAATTCTTTATTCTCTAGAGCACTAGTCTTCTACTTTTGATTGTGTATCCCTATTAGTAAAAAAAGTTTTGAGCATTGCCTCAATGTATGTATAATGATATAAATTCTAAACATGTACTACTCTATTACTACATACATTATAAAATGTGTGTGTTGCAATGGAGTATAAAACATACAGAAAAATGGAAATTAAGAAAGGATGTGATAAAGATGAAAATGAAACACTGTTTCAATGTTTGTTTTCTTATTTATTAAAAGGACAAACAATATTTTTGTGCAACTTACCAGTTTGGGATTTTCCTTGCACACTCCCTGTGTTGTGTGCACTCGGAGACCACTGCTTTAAGACTGTTTACGGCTTTGCTCCATGTGCAGCCACAAGCACTTGGTCTTTTGAATCCTGCACTGCCCTCACTTCAAGCTTCTACTTGATGTCACCTCTCCAAAGTTCCCCTTTCTATCACTCTTAGATCACATTTACATCCATTATGTAACAGATGTAAAGCAAGTTGTCACAACTGCATCTGTTTCTGCTTCTTATTTTCCCCTGCCTCTTCAAGCTGTACAATGTTTTGTACTCCTTGTGCTGTTACTGCTGCTCATTCAGCAAACAGACTGGGAATGGAGCTACAAAGCTGCTGCTGCAGCCCCAAGCCTGCCCAGTTGAGGTGCTTAACAGCTCATCTGTAGAAAGCAATGCAAGTGGGAAGAACAAAGCATAACTGTCTGTATTTCCTAGTGTTTCCCCATTTTCCTCTTACAAAGAAACCCACTGAAGAAAGTGATTTATCCCTATAACGTTACACCAGCTTGAAAACAAGAGAGATTTTTTTCCTTTTTGTCCAGTTCTTGTCAGCATAACTTTTAGTCGTCCCTGATTTGAACTCTGGAATGGATCTCTGACACTTCTGGAGGACGCCAGAATAGAAAATAGTGACAGCAGGTGGATAGTGGGGCTACTAGTCAGGATCCATTATGACAAACTGCTTTCTCAAAGCTTGCATTCCAAACCTCTTTGTGTAGGTATTGTGCTGGCACAATGCCCTGGGGAAACCCTGGAGATCACAGAGACTTTGAGCCTCAGCGTCATGATGATGGCTACATTGAAGTCATTGGGTTCACCATGGCCTCGCTGGTGAGTGATTGCAGGTGCTACCCATCCTACAGCTGCTAAGTCCTAGCAGACTGGGTGAATTCTGTGGATGGTGCCACAGAGTGTGAAGTTGTCCTCATTATTGAAGACCCACTGTGACTCCATATGTGCACTTCAGGCCAAAGCATGCTCTGCTATTAAATAAAGGAGTTAAATTGTAGTTTTCTAATAAAATAAGTGTTACTTAATGATACAAACTATAAGTGTAAGTTTTACTTAATAATACAAACATATTCATTGTTTGTATTAGCCATAAAATATGGCTAATTTGCCTATGCAGTGCCACCAAGTTAAATGGCAAATTGGTTACAGTAAGAGCAGCATGCAGGCATGTTACGACTGTGGGAATGTTCTATGGTTGAAAAAATACTACTGCAGTTTATTTAAGCCTTTGTATATATGAATCTATGGCATAAAATTGTACTTACTAAAAACTGGCCACTGAAAACAAATATAAAATATTACATAGAGTTCCATGCCCATACACTTTCCATATGGCCACTAAAAATGTGGTAATAGCTGTGGAAAATTTTAGCAGTTTTTCTGCCATGAATATTCTCTGTTCATTTGTTATATTAGAAATGCCAGTGCAAAGAAGGTCAATTTGTCAGTGCACTTTCTCTCATCATTGTCCTGAAAGCTAAGTTACCATAAAAGCAATCTCACTGTAAACACCCTAGTATCTTCCTATCACAGTGATCAAATACACTGAAAATGTCTTTAGAGGATTATTTAAATGCAGTTAGAGTTGGTGGATATCCCTGTGCTAGCATTAACTACCTAAGGTGCTCCAACTTGTATTTAGTGTGGCCAACAGAAGGCAAATATCTGGGCTTCCTAGAACAGTTAAATGGAGATCATAGTGAAGTCCATACTATTGGGTCTTTGTTGCTGTTGTGTCTTGTGTGGACTAAGCTAAAACTAACATGCATAAGACTGTTTTCACTAAACTCTATTTTGTTGTGTGGGCTACTCTCAGGGCATATCGCTTCTGGTGTATACCCATGACAGTGATGTTTTTTTCAAATACAAATTCAGACAAAGCTAATCTTCCAAGTAAGCAAAAGGGAAAGATTATCTTGAGCAAAACTAATTTCTTTATAAGTCAGTCTGGGTTAAAGATCTTTTTTGTAGGGCGGATGGGGTTGGGTGGGTGCTGCCACTTGCAGTGGCTACAGTGATCTCAAAAGCTACCAGCAGCTTTTGTTGGGATTGATCTTAAGCAGGGCCCTTTGAGCTACTGTTTCTTTTTAAAGGTAGCCTAGTTCAGAGTTGTGGGTCTACAAGTCTGTGTGGTCTTTGAGACCAAGACAGTGAGGTACTTTATAGGAAGTATTATTATGAGCACAGAACAGGATTAAGGTCTTGACTTCTGTTTAGGCTGCTCTATGTTAGTGCATTAATATAGAATTTGTTTTCCACATCTGATGGATGAGAGCTAGCAGTCACATAGTAGATGTAGAAGTCCAGGAAATACATTTATACACAAACAGTTATGCCTTAAACTTGAGGGATCTGCTCATTTCTCTCCTTGTTTCATTTCTCTGAAATGAATTCTTGAATATGATCTTTAATTGTTTTTCACATGGGCCTTCTGATAGCTCTTTCCAACCTGTCTAGTCTCAAGGTTGAGTTGCTGTGTAAGCATTCATAACAAGGATTTCGAATTTATCTAACTGACATTAAGGACTGTATTCTGTTCAGGAAGGGAAGTAATTTTTCTGTCTCACATATATATCTGATTAGAGTTGTTGTTTTATAGAGCAAACAATAGCATTACTGAGTGTAAAAACAAAACAAATTGAAATCTTTAAAAATGAACACAGGTATTCGTTTGTGTATGCTGGTGTGTATATATATATGTACTTTTTTGTGTGCATGCAATATGCTTCACATATACCAAGGAGATGGGACACATAATGCATGTGATTAAGGTATGCTCTCATTGCCTAACACTTTCTTTGGGAAATTTTTACATACTGCTTTGTGATTTTTTTTTTTTTAGTGAAAAAAACATTCATTGTGGTTTGCTGGGAACTCTTACATGTGGAACACTCTGTAATAGATGCAAAACTGCATTTTGGATTTCTTAGCTGCCTCAGCTTTTTGTTCTGAGATACTCTTTTTGTCTCTTTTGTGTTTGCCCGCTTTTCATTGTTGTCTTTTTTTTTTTTTTTTTTTTTTTTTTTTTTTTTTTTTTTTTTTTTTTTTTTTTNTTTTTTTTTTTTTGGTGTTCTTGTTGTTTATTTGTTCTTCCAGGCTGCTCTCCAGGTGGGCGGTCATGGAGAGAGGTTGCATCAGTGCCGTGAGGTGACGCTTTTAACGTACAAGTCCATCCCCATGCAAGTAGATGGTGAACCATGTCGACTGGCTCCCTCGCTCATTCGGATCTCCTTAAGGAACCAAGCCAACATGGTGCAGAAGAGCAAGAGAAGAACATCTATGCCTTTGCTGAATGAGTGAGTTGGATATGTGCATGTTCTGGTGGCAAGAAGCCCGTTTGAGGCAGTGTATCCAGACACAGATTTTGCATGTAATGGACTTGCAGTGCATTTAAAAAACCAAAAACATACACCTCACACCCCCCAACCAAAAACAAAACAACCAGCAAAAAACCCCAATGAAACAAAAAAACCCTGAAAACATACAATAACCTCCCAAGAATTTCACAACTTCTTAACACCTTTTCTGTATTGTAAATACTTACCTGATATGCTTGTATTCTTTTGTCTTCTGGGTTGCCTTCTGTCTTGCTTTTAGAAAGGTGTTCCATCCTTCAATTCTTTAGAAGAATTTCTGCAGGCTCTTGGCATCTGACAGTTTTGCATATGTGTGCTATTTGTACCAGCAATCCTTTTATTAATTTACTCAATTTTATTGATCTGCTTTTTAAGCTCCATTGGAGACCCTGCAACAAATCGCTATTATTAAGAATTACTTGGGATATCTTGTAGTCTCTGTTGATAGATTTGTAGATTCCATAGAATACTAGGTTGGAAGGGACCTGAAGGATCATCTAGTCCAACCTTTCAGGGTAAGAATATAGTTTGTATGTGATGACCTGGCACCCTGTGGAGCTAGGCCTTGAAACTGCCTAATGTAGGGGAATCCACCACCTCTTTTGGGACTTAATAGTTAAAATGGTGGGAAAAAAGCTTTCTGACATCCAACCCAAATCTCCCCAGTAGCAACTTGTACCCATTGCCCCTTGTCTTTACCATGTGATTATTTGTAAAAAGGGAGTCTCCTTCCTTGTGCTAGCCTCCCTTTATGTACGTGTACATGGTTATTAGGTCTCCCCTAAACCTTCTCAAGGCTGCACAAACTCAGTTCCCTCAGACTTCCTTCATAGGACAGGTCTTGCAGTCCTCTGATTATTCTTGTGGCCCTTCTCTGGACCCTATCCAACCTGTCCACATCCTTCTTGTATATATAGCAGAGACCAAAACTGTAGAGTACTCAAGGTGAGGGTGACCAGCACTGAGTGCAGTGGGAGAATTACATCTTTATTCCTGCTTGCAATACTTTTATTAATGCAACTCAGCATCCTGTTGGCTTCCTTTGTCACTGCAGCACTCACGTTGAGCCTTTCGTTCACCAAGATGCCCAGGTCCCTCTTCACAGAGCTGCTCTAAAGCCGGGTGGCTCCCAATCTGAGCTCCATTCCTGGGTTATGTGTTCCCAGGTGCAGGACCCTCCATTTGGCCTGTTGCTGTTGGTGGAGAAGGACCTGCAGGTCCAGAAAGGGCTGTTCGTACCTTGTAATGAATCATTCTCCAGTATAAAAACCCAAATGAGAAATGAAAGTTGTAAAAGATGAAAAGTGGAAAACTCAGATTGAAAACTAGGGACATGTAAAGAAGAAAACAGGAGAAATTTAGACCTGCAACAATAATCAAATAAATTAATTAAGATTATTTTGTAGGGCTTACTATTGTACTAATTCTGTAGGTTTCGCTGCTAGAATGAGTGTGTTGTGGAGGGGGAATTAATTAATGTGAGATGATACTTTTTTCCAAATCTAATATTGTTTATTAGTATTCAATATTTAGAACTCTCACCACCCTGACCACTAATTTTAATAATAGTTGGTTCTTTGCATTGGTCATGGAAACTTTTATACAGATTATACTAGAAACTAGTAATAATATATAACATTAATTGAACTCAACTGAACTGGAAGAGAAAGTTGCTGTGGTTAGTGTACCACTTGCAGTCAATATGCCGTTGGCCCACTAGATGGACTCAAGGAGCTCCTTTCTGCTTATGGCAGAAGGCAATGGTGAATTACAAGAGGCTTGAAGTAGTTACAAAATCATCTCCTGACTGACAGGGCTGTCTGCAGCTTCAGACAGTACCCAAATGCTTTCAGGAAATTCTGTTACTGTCTTTTCAGCCACTGAGACTTCTGGTTCTTTCTGGGGAAAGGAGGCAGACAGTCTCTGACCCGGTCCTGATCTCCTCTGGATGATCTGTGTATCTCCAGGGCTTCCTGTCTTGGCAGCAGACCTTCAGGTGCAGGCAGGATGTCTTGTGATATGCAGTCTCAGCACAGTGTCACGCTGGCTGTGCAGGCTGATCACATGAAAGTATTTGGAGCCTGTTGCTGGTAAACTCTTGGAAGGCAGTTTCTAGGCAGTTCAGGATATAAGGCAGCATGAATACAAGGGCAGAGCACATTGTGTTACCTGCTCATCTCCTTTTATGGATACAGCCCAAGACTAAAGGGCCTGTGGACACAGAATAGCCAATCGGAATGGCAGTTAGCCAAGCCTGACCATATTAGGTGAAACCATAGGCTTGCTTTACCCTTTTTAGGGCAGAACACAGACCTTGAACAAGGCAGGCACGAGCTGAGCCTGTGTACCTCGTTTACTACAGGATGCAAAGAACCAGAGTCCCTTAGACTCAGTGGCTCTAGGTTCTTTGTCCTCTTTCCCACAGTTGCCTTTCCCCAAAGCAGAAGGAGGGAGAGCAGAAAAACATGTCTGGTCAAACCAGGACACGTATAAGCCTATTTTGGCCTACTTAGGCCTACCATGACAGAGTGACATAATAAGTACCTTTGCTCTTTTTCATGAAGTATTGTCAAAACAAAGCAAACCAATCTGTCCCTTGAACACAAATACCAAGCTAAAGGCCTACAATTATGAAGGATCCACATTTCATTCAAATATCCATGCATTGAGATTTTATTTTTTTCCATGGAGATGGGTGGGGGATTTGACTGTTGCAGCTGTTGTGGTGAGACAAGGTTCATAAAGAATGTAATACCTTTCACTGAACTAACTTGTATGACTAGAAAGAATAGACAAGGTTTCAGGCACACCTTTTCTCTTTAGGTGACTTAAAGGTTGTCTATTTATCAACTGTATCATCTAATGGAAAATACTGCTTCATTTCAAACTTTGACTGCAACCATGTAGAACTTCTTGTCATCGGCTGACTGTTAGTCTGTTTATGCAGTTGAAGCCTCCCTGGTTACTTCCAACATCCCTCTATTCAATTTATCACTCTGTGTTCTCTTGCTCAGACTAATGCTTTAAGTTTAAGTAGAAGCCCATATCTGTAATGCGCAATTCCTATTTGCCTGGAAAACACATAAGGTACACTCATCTCTCCTGAGCAGTGACGAATAGCAGATGCTTGCCTGTGGGCAGCAGTGCCCAATTTCATCGAACCACAAGAAGTCAATTATTTTCTAAAACTGGACTCAAGCAGAGAACAATTCTGGGGCATCTTTTCTCTACACTGAGGAAGACTAAGGCAAATGTGAAAAGAAAATCTCTAGTATTTTGATCTGATATTTAGCATGGTTAGGTTTGGATGTTGACTGGAAATCTGAATTTAAGCTGCAGTAGGGGAATATAGATCCATAGTATATACCAGATGTCAAAGTATACTCTTTGTGATTTAACTTGATTTGAATGTGCTGTGGTGGATGACATTGCTGTTGGAGTTCTTTGATTTGGTTGAGACATTTGTCTGCAGACCTGTGTTTTGGGACTGTACAAATAATCTGTCAGGAATTCTAATTTCAACTTCACTTATCAGAAATGGTGAATGCATGCATTTAGATCTCTATATATCTGCATATCTACTTTGCTCTCAAGTGTTAAAGGGGAATCTGCTGGCATGAGAAAAAATACATAACATGTTAAAGATTAAACTCTAGAAAGCATCTTAGTCTTGTAAGAAGTTCACTCAACGCAATGCTTATTTGCATTATTTCACAAGAGAATAAAAAATTTAATTAAACATCTTTATCTATCTTAAGTTGATATCTGGAATGTGATGTCCTATTCCATTGAAAGTTCCCAGAAAGACTTATGCTTAATTGAGTACAACACACTGTTCTCTTAGGACAGCTACCTGAATGTTAGATGTGTGAAATAAGTAAGTGGGTCTGAAGCTGTCTCTGTTAGACAGATGCTTTTCAGCACCTTGTCAGGAAAGTAATGAAAACATTATCACCCATCACAGTAATGTGAAGTTGCTATTATTATTTGCTTTGGTGTTATTTCTAGTTAAGGACACTACCAGGAATGCTCTTTGGAGTCTTAGTTCAACGTAATAAGTAAGAAATACTTAAATTAAACCAAACACTATGTTTCAGGGTTTTTAATGGGTTTTCCTTTCTTCTGGTTGCTTTCATGAGAGAGGATATGGAAAGGACAGTGAATTTGTTGTTTTCTTTAATGCACTTGAATTTCCAGGAAATAATAGTGTTTTGAAATTGAAGAGATCATACGTAATGTAGCCAAGTGAGAATAACAGAGATTTCATGTTTCTCTCACTTGGAAGCACAAGAGATTGGGAAACACGATTCTCTTTCATAGAAGCTGCCCATTTTCCTGGTTGCAACTCTTCTCCTTCAAAACCTGTAGACAGTGTATTTTCCCGCTATTGTGCTTCCAGCACCTTCTAGTTGCACGTATTGTTTTGTGTGGTTCTATGTCAACCTTCAAAGTACAAACTCCGATACATCGAGAGTCCTGGTTTTATCTTTTACTGGACAATTTGCCTTTTCCAGGATGTAAGAGTTCCTAATCTTTTAAGAGCATTAAGTAACTTGAGCATGGAAGTAAATTAAGGAGCAAAGACTCTAGTTTTCCTGTGGGACTACCTGAACTGAAGGAGCCTCCCTTTGCTGTTGACAGCAGAATGAAAAGCTTTATATAAGCTATAAGGGAACAGGTAAATATGATGTGCTGCATTTTGTCATAGCTGGATGAATTACTGGCAATATTTTATTTCGTTATTTTGGCTTTTGCTGCTGAACTGACTACAAACAAATTTCTTGATAGATTAATTATCTGAAATTATTCCTGTACTAGTTGCTGCAGTTACTGATCTCTAGTTCTACTGTTTATTGTCCTTTTATTTTTAACTTTTTTTTTTTTATTTCCGTATGTAAATTTTTGCATTTTTCTTGTAACATGCAGATTGCGTGAGTGTTTTTGAGTATGTGTAGATGACCTGTTCATGATTTTTACTCTTCTGATAACTTCAGCACTTTGAGCTGTAGCACAGTGCAGGATGTTTGATGAGTAGCTAGAGTACAGTTATAGAACAGTACTTGTTTCTACTGGAGGCTATCCAAATATAAAAGACAGGTATAAATTTTTCCTCATCCTACAATTCATTGCTCTGCAATGGAGATGAGTAATAACCCAATAAACTCTTTCGAACCAGAAGCAACCTTTTAGGTGCAAGGAGTAGACAGAATAAGGTGATGTTGTTCACACCTGGTTATGGATGGAAACAAGGCCAGATAAGTGAGGTTGAGGGGAAACAGAAGGTGTGTTTCTTTTGTCCTTCATATGTCTTTTCTGTTTGTACAGCAGGATCAGCAGACTCAATTTTTCTGAGAAAGACTGGATTATGTGCTTAGTCTCCTTCCTTTATAAGACTGGCTTGCTAAGTTATCATTCCTGTTCTCCACTCTTGATCACAGTAACATGTGAAAGAGACAAGATATAGCTTGGTTTACTGTGGTCAAGCCATAAGCCAAATACACATGAAATAAGAAGAGAAGCTGTGTCTCAGTTTTTCCAGGAGTCATTTGCTGGTGAGAAACTAGTATGCTCTTCAGCTAATGGTCACTTTCTAAACCACAAAAGAGGTTTTGCTGCTTTCAATGGCTTTTAGTTTGAGTTGAAGAAGAATGTCCTGCATTAATGGAAGAAGGAAGAGCTTATACATAAATCATATTCCATATATTTGAGAGAAACAAAGGGACCATTTGAATATGCACACTAAAATAGTGTTAGTCTTGTGAGTCACTATATATAAAATGCATGTTTCCCCAAGGTACATGACTGGAGAATGGAGACAACAATTTGTCACTGGGGGCAAAATCTCCAGTAAGATGGTTTGGTTTGTTTAAATTTGATTTTAATTTATGTGTTTTATCTTGACTATCAACTAAAGTTGGACAAACTTTTGGGACAATTCTATACATTCAGATCTTGGCTTGGATATTTGTTTGCCTTTGTGGACCTGTTTCCAGAGTCTGTTGACTTGAAATTTTTTACTGCCTGTCGAAAAAAACACTGAGGTTCCTCATGTTCCTTATATAACCATGTACCTAGCTTGTCACTGGTCCTCACCACTTGTGTCTTTAGAAGGCTCATGTGTGTCATGTAACAGTGATTTTCTCCATTCGCATGACTTCTGTTGCCCTTGTGAACTTGGGCTTTGCATGTCTCTTCATTCAACTTTTATGTGACACATTCCTTTTGTTTCTGTTTAAATGTTGTATGTCTTTCTCTTTCTTTCTTCTTTTCCACTCTCTCTACTCTGTCTTTTTCCATGTCTGTCCACACTGTGTGCTGCCTTTCTCCTGGCCACTCATTTCCTGCTGCCAATAGTATCCATAAAGTGCAGTCTGCTGACCTGAGGAGAGTCTCAGCTCCCCCTGATTCCTTCAGTGTGTGAGTATCTGTCTTTTTTTCTACTTTAATAGTACCATAGATTTTTGTTGCTACCATGTGTCATTCAGCCAGCAGATGAAGCAGTAAAATCCAGCAGTGGGATACAGGAGCTCAGGTGGCAGGATGACAAGTGCGGGGCAGTGGCCTCATCACCAAAGGCTTCATTCCATAGTACCCAAGTGAAGTCAGCAGGTGTGTCTGGTGATGGTGACCAGGTTCAGCAAAGAGTCCAGCTTGCCAGACAAAGCCAAAGCAACAGATGGATCTGAAGTTAAATGCTACATGCCACCCCTGGAAACAGCCGAGATTTCCATCCTTTGTTTTTTGTCAAAACCACACTGTGAACAAACTGCCATAAGCCATATCTCCAGATGAAGCTGATCAAAACAGGAAAGTAGCCCCAGAGGAGCAGCATGACATTGGCTGCAGCTGTATTGAAGATAGAAACACACTCACTCAGAGTTGTATTATCTTGATTGCCAGCAACTCCACTGAACTTGCTGGATAGTAACTTACTAACTTGCTGGATAGTAGCTCAGTTTTTCAGGAGCCAAATGTCTTTTTGAAAATGTGGTGAATCAGCACTTACTAACACTTGTATTATTATTATGGAAACATACTGTATTGTGATAACCTGTGTCCACAATTAAAAACTAACAGCACCCATGAAAAAGACCCTAACCATCCCCTGCTCCATCTTAACACCCTAATACTCTCCCTCCACATCCAAACCAAAACCCTCAGGCAGTGTAAGTTGTCTTCAGAAATGCTTTTTTACCATTCAGTCAAAAAAAGATGTTTTGCTTTGTGTTTGTCTTTTGTCAGTCTTATGGTGGACATCTTTTCAAACGCGTTAGGACTACAAAACATTAATTTGAAATACATGTTGAAAAATAACAGGTTGCAGAGCTAGATATTAGAGAACTCAGAGTATTCTGATTCAGAGTATTCAGATAATTGCAAGAATTTTTCTGTGATCCCTACCCTCTACTAGGCATTGATGAGGCTATATCTGGAGTATTGCCCCTACAGTATGAGAGAGACATTGAGAGCATCCAGTGAAGGGTGATAAAGATGACTAATACGCATCCCTCCTATCAGAAAAGGTTGAGTGCTGGGACTGTTTAACTCTGAAGGAGAGAAGGCTCATGTGAGATTCCATCAATCATTATAGGTATCTCAAGGAATGATGTAAAGACAACAGAGCCAGACTCTTTTCAGCAGTGCCCAATGAGGTAATGGGCACAAAACAAAACACAGGAGGTTCTCTCTGATCATTAGAAAAAGTGCTTTTGCTGTAAGAAGGACTAAGTTTTAGCACAAATTGTCAGGAGAGGTTAAGCAATCTTCATCCTTATAGATAATCAAAAGCTGCCTTGACATGGTGCTGGGCAGCCTGCTCTAGGTGGCCCTACTTAAGCAGTAGGTGCAGGAGAAGGCCTCCAGAGGTCTCTTCCAACCTCAACTGTTCTGTGGTATGTCAGAAATCTGCAAGTTCCTCATTGTTGTTTTGCAAATGAGGAAAGATTTGCAATTCAGTGTGGCTTATACCTGGGTCATATTTGCTTTACTCTGCTATGGAGCAGAAATGAATAAACCAAACTTATCTATTCAGTATCTAAGCAAGCTTCCAGTAAAAAAGTTGAGATAAGCCTTGTTGCTTACACAGAACATTAAACTGTGTGTCTGGAAGAATGGGTGTTGTTTCCAAGTTGAGTGATATACCTTAGAAAGTGATCTCCAAGTTTTGATACAGCTCAAATGAATGTCCTGTTTGCTATCAGATGACTATCAGGAGAAGGCAGGAACAGAGCTCCCAACTAACTTGTAAGTCAGAGATGTTCTGTATCTTAAAAGTCTGTCGAAAGTAGATTAAACATACTGCTGCTTCATTGTGGTTGCCAATTAACATGTCTAGTAAATTAAAATAGGAACATGTGAGATATTAGGGAAACTTGATTTGGATTATGTTTGCTCTGAGATTCAAATGTTCGTTTTTGTTTTTTTTTTTTTATGCTGGATATAGAAAGAGCCTGAGTTCCAGCTAATATTGAACAACAGGGCAGATTCTGCTGAGACATAGAGCCTGTCTAAGATAAATGCCAGGTTTTCTGCATTCAGGATATCGGGAATTTGGGATATCCATAGTTATTAGTCACATATGGTCTTTGTTGCAGAGGCAGTAGAACCACAGTTCTCCAGTGTTATCCATTTAAAATGCTTATACAAGGCCCATAAGTAAATACAACTGTTGTGGTTTTAATTGAGGCTCTTTTAAAAGGAAGTTAAAGAATTGCATTTTCCTCCCAGATGGATATTCACAGTTGAGAAGGACACACATGTGAGCATACATTTACATGGTGTGACTGGTGCATAGGGGTTCTGCAAAATAATTATAATTTGAAAATTAAAACATAATTAACTTGCATAGATAGCTCCTACCATTCTTTTACAAGTGCAGTAAGCACTCTGAATATGCTGTGCTTATTTCTTTTTATTACAAAATCCATGTGAATGAAAACACAACTATCACTTTATTGGTAAATAGTTGGTACTCATTATAAAAGAGTTTACAGAGTAATTACTGCAGCAGAGTATGCATATAAAACCTGTGTGAATAGTAAAGGAGCAATAGGAAATAAATTTTGCTTTTAGAAATGAAAATACAGAAGAGAATCAGCTTTCCTAGGGTGAGTATAGGTGTTGTCTATAGGAGAACCTAAAAGAGAAGACAGAGAGTTGGGACTGTTAAGTCTTGAAAAGAGAAGACTCTGAGAAGACCTTATTGTGATCTTCCAGTATCTGAAGGGGGCCTACGGGAAAGCTGGCTAGGGATGTTTTAGGATGTTGGGTAGTGATAGGACTAGGGGGAATGGAGCAGAACTAGAAGTGGGTAGATTCAGATTGGATGTTAGGAAGAGGTTCTTCACCAGGAGGGTGGTGAGATGCTGGAACAGGCTGTCCAGGGAGGCAGTGGAAGCACCATCCTTGGGGTTCTTTCAGGATAGCCTGGATGGGGCTCTGAGCAACCTGATCTAGTGTGAGGTGTCCTTGCCCATGGCAGGGGGGTTGGAACTAGATGATCGTTGAGGTCACTACCAGCCCTGACAATTCTATGATTCAAGATAACAGAAGACAATGCATAAGGGAGAAAGTATTAGAGACTGAGCTATTCTCCAAATGCGTAGGTAAGGATGAAAATGCTTATCTATGTAATCTATATCTATCTTCTTCCATTTTTCCATTACATGAATTACAGGGATTGAGTCTCATAATTTTTTCCTGTTTAGGGTGTGGGCTTCTGTTTAGTGTAATCATTACTATTGGAGTATCTGCCATGTTTGGAAGTGTAAAGTGTGAGAGAGCCTACAGCTAGCGTGGGGAAGGAGTTTGAAAGTGAACACAAGGATTCTACTCGGTGCTTTAGATGGCATTTCAGTGCATGTGTGCATAGCCTTTGTAAACAAATACTCAAGCACTTACTGAAGCAAGTGTGAAGTAAATGAAAAGAGTTTAGCACATCTGGGTTAACCTGGCTTATCTGTGTAACACTTACCAAATGGAAGGAAAAAAAACCTAACATAAAAATGTGAAGTTTATGGTTTTAGGGGTATTTTTTTTAAGCAAGGAGCTTAGCAAGAACTTTAAGGCAAAGTAGTAGTGGATTTTGGTGAAGCATTGAAATTTCTCCATCAGTAAAGGCTGGATCATTGTACTGTGTTGTGGCAATTCTTATAAGTAGATAAATGCTGTCAAACTTACACATTTTTCACTATCACTTCCAAGCTCTGCCAGTGTGATCTCAAAAGTAAGATAAATTAATTTTTCTCCTCTGACTGTTGCTTTCTTTTTTTCCAGTTGTTCTAAACACTGTAACTTTTAAATAATTTTGAATGTTTTTTTTTTTCTTCATAATATAGGTAATTCATTAATCTACCACTGCAAACATGTCTCAGAGGATTGCTGTGCGTGTTGTTTGGTTTTGTTTTTTTTTTCCCCCCTGAAGTTTATTTTTTTCCAAGGAGGTGAAGGAGAAGCTTTCATTTTTTCTTTTTCTATTTACTGAGTCATGAAAATCTGTATGTGCAGTCAAGTGTGGGTTGTATTTTGGAAGATCTGTCAGACATTTGTCACTGGATTCTCTAGAGCTGTTGGACTGTTTATTATTATTATTTCCATTCTCTCTGCAGACACAAAGCATAAGAAGTGGTTCAAAGGGTTCATAAATAATTGATAGAGGGATTTTTATCCCTCTATATTTTAAGTCTGTCATTCCAGCTGAATCAACCTGGTGGCATGGCAGAAATGTTGTCAGGTTGCTGTGCAAGGCTTGGGAAGGACCCAAGTTTGCTCTGCCTGTTTTCTTTCCTGGGTGACTGGTGGCAGGAGCATATCCCTTAGGAAAGCCACCTGTGCTCCAAGAGAATTGGCTGCATCCTCTTGCCTGTTGTGAGATGATTAATAGCAGTGAGAGGAGGAAGGCACAGCTCTACCGAAAGCTGAGTGTGTTTTCGTGGGGCATAGTAGATTGCATTCTGGTGGTAGCCTCAGAATAGGTATGTCTGGGTTTGAACCACAAGTAATGGAATTAGAGATTAAAAAAACAAAACAAAACAAAACCAAAAAACCAAACCCCTTCTCATTTTCCCCCCTGTAAAACTGTCCTGGTTTTAGTTTTTGTAACATTTCAGCTTCTTTTGTGGAATTGTGACAGTGTTGGTAGTAACATTTCTCAAATCCCCCAAATGCTATAGCTCATGTATAAAAGGAGAAAATAAAAAGCATATTTTCTCTTTTGATAAGCAGATGTGGTAGTGTTAAAAATTACTTTGCCCTATATACAGTTTATCTAGCATGATGCTGATTATTTTGAAGACTTATCCTTGTAAAAAGGTGGAAAGAAAATAATCCTTTACTACTGAAATGGAATATCCTTTTGATGTGAGTGGAGACATTTTGAGAGGACTTCCTAATATCTCTGTAGAATCTTTCATAGTTTGTTCTACTTTAATAACTTGCATAGGCTTTCTATAAGCCTCATTTGGATTGTTACTTAATAATGCTCTGAATGTGCAATTCTGGTTCATCAGATAAAATTCAATATGGTAAGTAACCTATCCATGCTCCTGATCTGAGAAGACTGATATTTAGGTTTGTGTTTAAATGATACCATGATAGCCAATCACCATGAGTGGACAGAATGTTTCGGTTGACTTGAATTTATATTTATGGCCCCACAGGCCATATGACCTTTAGGTTTAATTCTGTGCATTGGCGTATTTGGGGAATGAGGTTCTTTATTGGATACTTTAGGAGGTAATAGAATTCATTCATCTGTACCTTAGATAACTTTTCATTGGCTATGTAATATACCATTTCGAATAATAATAGGTGTAAGAAACTATAATACTTTAGGTTGAATTACAGTGAAGCAATCTCCCTGAATATACTTATAAATTATCTGCTGCTCCACCTGGAAACTATTTTTTCTTTCTCCCCTTACAACTGAGCAAGTTGTTTTATACAGTGTTTAGAAGCATTACTTTTTATTAATATTGTACTAATGTTTGCTTTCAGTGACATCCATCACCCTATTATTAGCTTTTATATGGACGTGCTTATGTACTTCATCTTTGTGGTTTCTGAATATGCTGAGCTTGAACAAGCTAAATTATGCAGCTGGTCTAATACAGTGGATTACTATACATTATCTGTGAAGACTACATAAGTATTGATAGTGGAAGTATTTTGTTCAAGTGCAAAATACTTGGTGTGGGCCTTGTGAATTCTGTGAGTGAATGAGTTAATTAGTTGGACGATGAGGCTATTATCTCCTGGTGCCAACTGTCAGTCTGATAGCACAAGGAATGAATATTCACATAATGAATTTTAGAATTATAAAATTTATTTTATATTGAATAGGTAAGAAAACTTAGTAAGACATAATGTCAGCCAGCAACTCTATTCTGACAGCATTTGCAAATAAGTCATAAACAACTCCCCTGAGTTCAATGAATAAATGGGATTTGTGTCTGTGTGTGTGTGTAGTTGTGTATATATGCATACACATATGCATTTAAGTTATGTTATCTATCTCTGGTCCTAGCTAGTATATAAAAACCCTCCCCTGTATAAAGGACCTCTGAGCATTCCTATTTCTGGTAATACATTATTTTTTACAGAAAGCTGAGGTTTTTAATTTTACATTTTTATGACTAATACAGCTAAACTTTTCAAACAGACAAAAGCCCAGACTTTGTTTCTCTCTAGTTGTGTGGCTTAGCACACACTGCTTGCTTACGTAGTAGCAGTACCTTGTCTTTAAGAAAAAGTGGTGGACAGGAGGGACAAACAGCAAAACAGGAAATATTGGTGCTTGGTAGCTGATTACCCTCCCACAGCTAAGCATAGCCTGGCCTCCAGTTACCCATATCAGGCATGATCTTGTCCTGCTGTGCACCAAGGAACATGAGAAAGGTCTTTGTGTAAGGAGAGGAAGTGAAATTGTGAGTGGGAATCATTAAAATCCTTGTCTCCGCAGTGAGTTCTGCACAGATATTGCAAAGCTAGAAAAGCACATTAAACAAATTAATCTTTTAAGATGAAAGATGCTGGTAGGTTGCTGGTGGAGCCAAACTGATAGCATGCGGTGGGAGGTTGAAAGACAGGTATCACTCAGGTATCTGCT
>VWYK01027956.1:93054-113469 GCA_013399775.1 Semnornis frantzii | reverse complement strand
CTCGGCGCTGGGGCACCGCCCGAGCTCGGTGTGCGACTGGAGGGGCGGGGGACGGCAGCGGGAAGGCGGCGAACCCAGAGGGCGGGTGGAATGCACCGTGCTGTGCCCCGGCCTTAGCCCCTCCACAGCCCATTCCTCACTCTGTGTTCCCTCTCGTACCCCATCATACCCCACTCCCAATCTCGTACCTCTCCCTATAGCCCACATTCCACATCCCGTACCCACTCCATAGCCCATAACCTATACTACACCCTGCTATGTTACAGCCCACCACACTCTGCACCACACCCCTGCTTTGCCCCACTCTATCTCTTTCCATACTCTACATCCCTGCTGTACCCCACAACCCATCTTATCCCGGGTGCTTTGCCTGCTCCCAGTTGTGTGGGGTGAGGTGGACAGGTGAGGACCAGCTGGAAGAAGAGCAGTTGGTGGTTTGAAGTGTGTTGGGGAAGACATGGCAGATGCTACCCAGGAAGGCCAGGAGAGGGATGAATGGTCACGGACAGTGTACAGACAGCACAGGGCATCACAGCTTGCCAGGCTTGTCCTCAGCAGGGAGCAGAGCTTGGCCCATGGGAGACCAGCCCAGGCAGAAGGAGAGGCAGCCCTTCACTGTCTCCACACTGTCCCCATGCTGTCCCACTCCCAGGAGAACCAGGCTCACTCCTCGTCACCCCACAAACGCCAGGGTTCCCCCAGGAGGCCTTTCCCTGCCCTGCCGGTGGGACACTGAAGCTGCCGATGTTTCCTATCACTTCCCTGTGCAGGTCCTTGGGTGTATGAGGAGTGGGACAATGCCCCAGAGCCAGCACCCTGTGTCCCTCACCAGGGCTGTCACTTTGTGACTCAACGGGAGATTTACAGGGTCAGAGCTGTCCCCACATGCCTATGGCCATACAGAGGAGAAACATCTGGAAGGCTCAACGTGCAAACTGCCACCAGCTGCCTCGTCCTGGCTCTCAGGCCAAGCCTCTCTCTCTCCTCCTCTCCCTGCTCTCTGCCACAAGAGTGGTGAAACAGTTAACCAGCTAAGCAAGTATTTTCCATCATCTGCTCCTTCAGTTCCGAGAACAAGGAGCCCAAGCAGCCCAGGTCGATACCTTGGCCCCAGACCTTCCCTCTCTATTCCCATGCTGCCTCTGGCTCTTCATCCCAGCCCCAGCAAGGAGCAGGGTGGGCGCTGAAGGCAACCACTCACTCTGGCCACACTTGGTTCCCATTTCGGCTTCTATACCCTCTGAGGTTTCACACTTGAAAGGACAGGGAGGAATCAAAACCCCCTGAGAAGGGTTTTTCTCATTTTTCTGGAGCACATGGTTATCTCATTCCCACTGGAGCTTAAGAGAGACAAATGATGATGGAATGCAACCTCAGAGGGGACCCAGGAACAAGGCAGATGTGGGTGGTGTTCCCAGGAGGGATACCCAGCTGCCTGCAGTGACTCAGATGCCCCTTCCCCATTCACGCTTACTCAATCCCAAGTGACCAGGCTGGGCAGCTCTGGTGGGATGCCACTCCCTCCACCAGACACCGGCATCTTGTTGGCTTCCTAGTGCCAGTGAAGAGTTTCAGATGCAGTGTCCGGGAAGAGAGTGCTTCCATCCGCATCTCCATCACCTTATTTTTAGTTATGTTATGTAAGTTCTTTGCTACGTCATGGATGTGGGGGGTTCTTGCATCTAATTTCAGTGTGACAGCCCAGCAATTCAAACAAGCTGTTCCTCTGGTGAAGAAGATAAAAGGATTTGTAATTTCTCATAACAAAAGAGGCCCTTTTGGGACGACCCTCCGAGAATCTCTGGCATCTAGGGCTGCTCACAGACAGCCGCTCCACTTTCCTGCCATCCTCTGCTCCTCCTTATCCCCAGGAAATTTGATTACCAAAAACATTTATGCCTTATACCCTCTGGTCCCAAAGTGAGACTTTGGCTGGAAGCAGCCAGCGATTTCTCAGGCTCACATGAAGGCACAGATCTGCCAAATTATAGTGGCCCTCGGTTTCCATCACATCAAAAAGTCTTGGTTGACAAGAGCCGCCCAGGGCTGGTCTGTGCTGCCCATCCTGCCCACACTCCCTGCTGCCCTTGTTGCCCCTATTTCTCGTGCTGCCCATACTGCCCATACTGCCCATGCTGTCTGTATTTCCCATACTGCCCATAGTGCCCATGCTGTCCACACTGCCCATGCTGTCTGTATTTCTCATACTGCCCATAGTACCCATGCTGTCCATAGTGCCCATGCTGTCTGTATTTCTCATACTGCCCATAGTGCCTACACTGCCTGTGTGCCACGACACTGTGACAGGGCTGCTGCCCCGCAGCCTCCCAGGGCACCCTGGGAATTCACAGCAGGAAAACCTGTTGTTGCCTCGTGCTGTAACATTTGCTTTGCTTGCTTTTCTTATTTAATTTTTGTTGTTGTTGTTGCTAGCTGACTTTCTGTCAGGGTGATTCACTCCCTGGGGCTTGGCGGCAGCTGGAGCGTGCCCAGGGTAACCATGGTGGCTGAGTCTTTCATGGGTTACCTACATCCCCGTGGCAACTCCTGGTGCTTCCCGTGACTTTTGGAAGCTGGGGAACATTCCACCGTGAGGGCTGTGCTGGAGAAGCCAAACCTGCTGGGTGCCATATGGGAAACCCACCACGCCAGACCTGGAACACCAAGCGGGATAAACACGCAGCAGCCCTGCCCCGCCCCAGCCCTGCCAGCCTTGGAGCTGGCACATGTCCCTGTCACTGGAGCAATCCCTCCCCTTTGCAAAACCGGGGTCCCTCCCTGGGGTGACAGCACATCAGCACACACACACACACACACACACAGAGCACTGGCCACCTCCAGCCCCGGGTGGAGTGAAGTTGCTGTGGCAACATCAACTTATGTAATCCACCCCGCTTGGCTGCAGGTGTGGGGAGGAAATTGTGCTATTTTCAAGGTTTCATTAGGTTCCTTCTTAATTAGCAGCATGGCATCATGCCAGCTTTGCCAGCCGGGTCACATGCCCCAGCAAAGAGACCAAGCACCATGCTGGGGTGGTGATGGCCAGGGGCAGCAGTGGGAGAGAGAGCCATGGACAACAGCTCCTCTGGTTTGCCAGCAAGGTGGGCCACATGCTCACTGCTCACCAAAATGCCTCCATAGGTGGGTGTGGTGGCTGCAGGGTGGCACAGCTGCCCAGGGAGAGGAAAATGATGCTGCCTGGGGTCAGTGGGAGCTGCCACAACCTGAGCGCCTGAGGAAAGCCTCCTGTGACACAGAAGAGAAGGAAAAATAAAGGTGGGTTATAATCCCTCATGCCTTTGAATGTGGAGTGTCAGCAGGTGATAGAGAGGAGGAAACAGAGGTGCAGCCTCCTGGTTCTTGACATCCCTTTCATGCCAAGTGGCACAGGTGGGTATATGCCAACGGGAACAGCTCTGAGTGGTCACTGTTCACTCCTCAGCACCTTGAAAGAAGAGAGCTGGTGTCAGATTAGGAGAGACCAAGAAGGGATCAGCACACCTTTGTGGATGCCAGGCTGTGGAAGCCATCTCTGTCTCTATATCAACAGCTTGTCCAGCATGGTCCCATTGTGGAGACTGGGGCAGAGGCTGCTCTGCTGCCTGCACAGGATCACAGGCTCATAGGATGCCAGGGGTTGGAAGGGACCCAAAGAGATCGTCGAGTCCAATCCCCCTGCCACAGCAGGACCAGACAATCCAGCTCAGGTCACAGAACAATGCATCCAGACAGGTCTTGAAAGGCTCAAGAGAAGGAGACTCCACAACCTCTCTGGGCAGCCTGTGCCAGGGCTCTGGGACCCTTACAGGAAAGAAGTTCCCCCTTGTGTTTAGCTGGAACCTCCTGTGCTGCAGCTTCCATCCATTGCTCCTTGCCCTATCCCAGGGAGCAAGTGAGCAGAGCCTGTCCCCCACTCCTTACCCCCAGCCCTCAGATATTTATGAACATTTATTAGATCTCCTCTCAGTCTTCTCTTTTCCAGACTAAGCACCCCCAGGTTCCTCAGTCTCTCCTCACCAGGCAGTGCTCCAGTCCCCTCATCATCCTCACAGCCCTCCGCTGGACTCTCTCCAGCAGATCCCTGTCCCTCTTCAACTGAGGAGCCAAGAACTGAATGCAGTACTTAATATGGAGTCTCACCAGGGCAGAATAGACACAGAGGAGAACCTCCAGCCTCACCTCAACCTGACACCCACACAGATGCCTGTTTTGTCTTGTTTTTTGCTAGGTACTGAGAGGAAGAGCTGGAGCCAGGTGCCCATCAGTGACCCCAGCCCAGAGCCCGGTGCAGAGCAGGCGCAGTTCCCTGAGCACTGCCCTGTTAAAGAGATTCCCAGGAAATTTCCATGCTTTGTGTCTCACAGATGGCTTCTCCATCAGAGCCCTGCTGCTCTGCTGTGAGCCCTCTCCATGCTGCACCAGGAGTTAGTTAGCTTGGAAATAATTCAAATGTGATTTTTCTGACATCTCTGAGGAAAAAAGGGAGGGAAGTCACTGGGGAATCAGGTCTGAACACAGCTTACCTGGCCGTGAGCACAGGGCAACCTTTTCCATGTCCCCCTTGCTCAGCTTGGGCTCCTGCCTCTCTGATGAGCAGATGGGAGGTTCTCCCTCAGTACCTGCAGAGGACCTACAGGAAGGCTGGGGGAGCCCTGTTTAGAAGGGCTTGTAGAGATAGGACTTGGAGCAGTGATTTGAAACTGGAGCAGAGTAGATTTAGGTTGGACATAAGGAAGGAGTTCATCACAACGAGAGTGGTAAAATACTGGAACAGGTTGCTCAGAGATGTAGTTGAAGCCTGTCCCTGGAGACATGCAAAATCAGACTCAACATGTCCCTAAGTAGCCTGATCTAGTTGGAGGTGTCCCTGCTAACTGGAGGGGGGTTGGCCAAGATGACCTTTGAGGGTCCCTTCCAACCTGATGCAATCTGTAAACACCAGATTGGCCCCTGCTTGGTTTTGAGCACCTCATGAACCTCCACAGGAGCTGGGGCAGCAAACCCCACACCAAAATCTGGGTCCTGCAGCCACCCACCCAAATGTGTCTCTTCCCACTGCAGCATGGCCATCACTCACTGGGTGCCAGTAAGAGTGGCTGCAGTGCCTGGCCAGTACCATCATCTTTTGTACAGGAGGATGCTGACCTCTCACCACAGGCACCAGGGCACTTGAGTGTGCAACACTGAGTGTGTTCATGCTGCTCCCTCTGCTATAACTGAGGCACACAGCTTCACACCTTTTGCTTTGTAGGGTCAGGACTTAAGAGTTGTCAGAGAAGTGGAGGTTCCCTGCATGCACCAGCAGCTCTTAGCCAGTTAAATCCCCTCTAGCACAAACCACAAAGCAACTAAAGCCATTTACTGTGGATTAGCAGAGGATGAACAATTCAGGCTCTTATTTCACCGGGTGGGAGCTGCAGCACTGCAGTCCAGCAGCAAGAGCAACTTCCAGCTCCTGCTGCACACCCTCCCTCCTGGGATGCCCTGCAGGTGACAACACAGGTCAGGAGTACCTTACCAAGGAGGAAACTGAGGCACAGCAGAGTAACAGGCCCCATCCTTCCCAGCAGATTTCCCTAATCCCATTGGAAACAGCACCTGACCAAGCCTCCCTGCAGCTTGAGCTGCTGTTTCCAGGTATTTATATCCCAGGAAGTTTTGCTCCTCGATGTGACACAGCAGCTCTCTCCCTCTCTGTTGCTCACTGCCTCTGCCCTGCTCACGGCAAGGGCTGAGCTCAGCCGGGGCTTGGAATGTGGCTCTGCCATCACCAGCCCGGCCACTGCCCACACAGAGCCTGGGCTGGGCACTGGGGCTAGGACTGAATCTCATCACCAGGTTCACCGATGGCAATAAAAAAGCCAATATGGTGCTGACAGAGTGCTCAGCTGCAGGGATGGACTCCTTTGGATCCCCTGCTCCTGCTGTGCCATCCCCAAGGCAGTAGGATGCAAAAGGCAGAGCTTTGTGGGTAGGTGGCTGGGATGCTCTTGCTGCCCAGTTCAGAGCTGCCTGCCTGCCTGGTTGAAATAAAGCTGGCAAAGCAGCAGCGTGCCCAGACCATGGCCCAGAGCTCCAAATTTCTGACTGAGGGGTTGCAGGGACCTGATGGTGTGTCCCCTGCACACCCTTCCTGGATCCTGTGGGGGTGGCTGCTGGCAGAATATGGGCAGAGCCAGGCAGCTCTGGCAGAGATGACACAGGCCAGGCTGCAGGGGAATGCGATGGAGCCAGCATGGAGGAGCCTCAGTTCTCCCGGGAGGCTCCTGGGGAGAGCAAGCGCAGGGAGGAGCCGGAATGACGGAGGAAACAGGGAGTGGGTGGGAGAACAAAGCGCTGCGGATGCAGAGAGCTGAGATGGGAACTGGGAAGATGGAGGGAGCAAAGGCGCCGAGTGGGATGAGGGAGGCAGGGAAGGGGGAGCCAGGCTGGCACTGGCCTGGCAGAACCAGACGAGCTCCTGGCCATGCTGCCTTCTTCAGGGACCTGGGAAGGGAGAAATCTCAGCTCCAAAGCAAACAGCAAAGTCAACCTGTGCCGAACCATGCCGGGGTGGGAGCAGGCAGAGGACTGGTGCTGTGTGCTCCAGAGGTGCCCCAAAATGTGCCCCACTCCCAGGCTGCTGAGCAGCCCAGAGCTCCTCTTCCTCCTCATCTGCTCCAGCTCCTGCTTTCAGGAGTGAGTAATGCTGAATTGCAGCTTGCTAAGGAGATCTCTGGGGATACTTGGGAATAACAGGAATGGTTTATGTGATTTGCATAATTGGCATGATGGGATTTTGCATCACGTTGCTGAACTTGGAGAACTGTATGGGGCAGTGCCTCTAGCCCATGCACTGCACAGGAGCACTGAGTGCTGTAGGGACCCTTGGGTGCTTCCTGCCAGCCTGCCCAGCCTGAGCAGTCAGCTGCAGTGGAGCAGCTCACAGAGACAAGGCTGAAGGGACAGGATCAAGCCCTGCTGGCATCACCAGTGTCACTTCTTCCTTTCTGTAGAGGCAACACTGCTCTGGGCTGGCATGAGACCTCCCCCAGCCCCATGGCACCATGGGGCACATTTGTTCATTCCATGGCTGTGCTGAACAGGCCTGGTTAGGCTGTCACAACCCTGACCAGCTCTCAGGCAGCAGCACAAAGGCTACTTCTCAGGGCTGAAGCTCATGAAGCCATTCCTACCTCTTCTCTTCTAGTCTCAAGGCCACCCAGCTTCCTGCTCAACATCACATCCAGTCTTTCTGCACAGATGGGCTCTGCAGGAGCATTGTCTCCTCCTGATTCAGAGGCTCAGGCACAGCCCTGGGACTGGTCTCTGCTCGTTTCCTCCTCTTGCTAATTAATCATGCACTGTCTGGCTGCGACTCCTTCCAGCCCCAAGTGCAACCCTGCCATCAGTTCTCCTGCACAGCCTGATCCTGCAGCTGGGAGCCCATGTCCAGAGCAGATGGTCCTGCAGCTGGGCTGGCTGAGTGGCAACCAAGGGCTGGGGGACCACCAGTCACTCTGCAGTGCTTCAGAGACACCCAGTGAGTGCCCTCTCCTATGACTTGAGGAGCCACATTCCACTGCAGGGCAGGGAAAGCAGCCCAGGTTTGGGGTAAAAACAGCAAAGTGACGTGACCCAGGGACTCCTTCCACATCAGACACGCTCTGGCAATAGGTCTGGCTGCTCCTAGAAGGTGAAGTTCTGGCTCTCCTAACTCAAAGCAGTCACTGCTGAAGCATTTCAGCCACTGCCAAGCACCACCGTACACCGACAGCGCCTGTCTGCCACTAAGAGCCAGCAAAGGTCACATTCCCCAGCTCTGCTGTGCAGCTCTCTAACAAATCTGCTTTGTTCCCATCACTGCTCTAATTAGGAAATTGTGCTGATTTTTTTTTTCCCCCCTTTTCTCTACCCCCACAGTTGAACTATCAAAACTCAGGCTTGTTCTCTGCCAAAGCCTCTTCCATCCCTCCGCTGGTGACTCAGTGTGACACCAGGGCCACTTGAAATATGTGAACAGGGAAAAGGAAGGAGCCAGCGGCCGATCCCCTGTGGTTCTGAGCGTACAGCCGGGGGCTGGAGGAGGAGGGGGAGGTTGGCATTGTGAGGCCTTAAGTACAAAACAAACCCCCACCAGTGCCACCCCCACCGGCACCCTGTTCCTCGGGCTCGTCCCTCCCATACAGGGCAAATGGAGCTTGGGGGTGTGGAGTGCTGAAGAGGCAGAGAAAGAAAATTGAAACACCACCACCACCGTGAACCTCCCCAAAGCACCACTGAAAGGGATTTGGTGGGGAGGGACCTTCAGAGGTCATTCAGTCTAAGCCCCTGCAGGGAGCAGGGACGGCTCTAGTGCCTGGTCCTGACTTGGGTGCTTGCCAAGGAGGGTGGAGGACAAAGGCCATAGCGAGGTTGTTCTCAGTGGGGTGGGAGCTACTGCCCAAGGGTCACCAAGTAGGGCTGCAGGGACGGCTGTGCCCGAGGGCTGCCACTCACGGCTGCAGACCCTGGGGAACCATGTCCCTTGTGTTCCCCCCACATCCCCCGTGCCCAGCAGCCCAGCCACAGCTCTGAGCTCACTTATGCCAAAGGGTGATTTGACCCAGACAAAAGGCTCACAAGGCAGCTGCCACTGGGGTCTTCAGTGACCACTTGTCCTCCGTGGGTGTTCCAGGAAACATTTGAAGCAGTCAGGACATGCAGCTGTGCCAGGGAGTGTGCAGCTGTTTTAGGGAGTGCAGCCATGCCAATGTGCAGCTGTTTTGGAGGTGTGCAGTCGTGTCAGGGTGTGCAGATGTTCTGAGGGGGTGCAGTCGTGTCAGGGTGTGCAGATGTTTCAAGTGTGTGCAGATGTTCTGGGGGGGGTGCAGTGGTGTCAGGGTGTGCAGCTCTTTTAGGGGTATGCAGCTGTTCTGGGGGGGATGCAGCCATGTCAGAGTGTATACCCATGCCATGGGGGTGCAGGCAGCCTCTCTGGCCCCCCAGGCAGTGCCTCCATCAGTCGTGTTGGCATAGAAACTGCCAGGGCTCTGCCACAGCCTGGCTGCCTTACACAATTCAGTTAAACAAACACCAGTGCAAGGGCTGCTGCTGTTTAACGACGAGGCGGCGGGGGGGGGAGAAGCTCCCAGGGTGCTGGGGGTGGCAAGGAGGCCTTTGGGCCATACCAACTTCTGGCCAACGTTTTGAGCACAGAGGGGTGGGCTGCAGAAGCAGCAAACAAAGCCCCAGTAAGCCAACGACCTGTGCTGATGCTCAGCTGCCTCCCCGACAACGCTGGGGCTATTTAAAGGCAATGCTGCTTGGATAACACTGGCATCGGTGCCCTCTCCCCCACAGCCCCACGCTGGGGATGTTGGCATGGGTGCAGAGCCCATGGACCAAGGGTAGCTGTAGCCTGTGTGCCCTCAGAAAGGGATCTTCTCTGGGGAGCAGAGCAAGGGACTGGAAGCTCCCAACTGAGCTTCTCCCTTCCCCCAGCTGCTGCCTCCTGCGCGGGTGATGATCCTGCATTGGCACCCAGGTCACATTAAACTGGACTGGAGCTGGCACGTTGGAAATGCCAAAGAGACTCCAGCAGCCACTCCAGGGGGAGGGACAAATCACCTGTTCCTGTAAGCACCAAGGGACTGAAATCCACTGTCACCTTCACTGTGTCTGTCATGGGCACGTTTGGCTGGTGGCACAAACTTCTCTGGTGCCTCTGGTTGTGCCAGGACTGGGGGCAGTGGGGAGGCTGTCTGGGGGTGGGAGAGGAAGAAGAGTGAGGTTGTCTGTGTTCTCCAGGGTTTAATTAGCAATGAGCTACACTGGCCTGAACTACTTTCTCCAAAGGAGGACCCTCCTATGTAACTAAACATCTGGCCAACCAAAACACAGCTGGAAGAGCTCCGTGCTCAGCTCACACCGCGGGGTGCCAGCTCCCACCCTGCTGCCACAGCTGAGCGGGTACGAGGGAGTGCTAATTAAGCACCATTGAACACGGAGCAGCTGCTGCCACAGGGACACAGGAACCCTGGCACATCCCATGGCAGGGACAGGATGGGGGGGGGGGGCTGAGCTACTGCTGCCCAGGGGCCAGCTGGCCCAGGCCGGGGGGAGCCACCCCCAGAGGAGACACAAATCTGAAATAAGAAGGAAGTTGCTGGTGGCAAAGCACCAGCCCATGGCTCTGGCACCCTCTGCACCACATCCTGAACTTGTGCAGAGTGTGAAGGGAGGTGTGGCACTGCCCTGGCAAGCAATGCCCTCAAGAACCACGGCCATGGGAAACTGTTTACGTTGAGGGTGGTGAGAGCCTGGCACTGGCTGCCCGGAGAGGTGGTAGATGCCTCAACTCTGAAAACACTCTAGGTCAGGCTGGATGGAGTCCTGAGTAACCTGACCTGGGTGATGTGTCCCTGCTCAGCACAGGGAGTGGACTGGATGGCCCTGAAAGGTCCCTCCCCACCCAACCCATGCTGTGGTGCTATGAACTGGGTCCTGCACTGGCAGCTTGAGGTGGTTGGACAACCCCAGTGAGGTGCAAGCAGAACACCCTGCTGAGGGAAGATGATCAGACCCAAGCCCTGCCAGGGACAGGACAACACAGCATGTGACCAGGACAGAGCCACACTCTCCCTGCAAGTCCAGCACCCAGGACTGTTCATAGTTCAGTTTGTAAACAAAAAAAACAAAAAACAACCAAAACCAAACCCACACAATCCCTGCACAGCAATTCCTGAAAAAAAACAAACCAAAACAATCCCACAACCCTGCCCAGCTTCAGTGCAAGCCCAGGGGTGGGAAGGCTGCCTCTGCAAACATCCTCCCCACCTTCTTGGATCCAGTCCCTCACTCCTGCCTCCTTTTCCCCTGCAAGTCACTTCTCCAAGAGCCCCAAGGGTACCTGCCCTGCTCCTGGCCCATGGGTGATGAGGGCCAGGCAAGGGCTGCTCTATCCCTGCAGCAACATTGGATAATGTACAGGTTCTCAAATATCCTTCTGGCTCCTCTCTGCTTGGCTCAGGGTGGTGCCAGGGCACTGCTGCTGTGGGTTACAGACGAGTCCTCCTGGGCCACCCTGGCACTCAGGATTGTTTTGCTCTCACACACGGAGCTTGTTCTGAAATTTCCTGCCCACATCTCCCCCAGGAGCAGGGAGTAAGAAGGGGAGGGAGGAGGAAAGCAACTCCTGCTCATCCAAAACATTTGCTGTGAAAACATGAGGCTGGGAGAGGAATCAGTGGAACCATTGGAACAGTTTATTGTTAGAGCACACCACAGAGGTCACACAGCACTCCTGGCTCTTCCTCTCAAGGAGACACAGTACAATCTGTTTGGTGCAGGGATTAGGAGAGGAAGCTGCTGGCAATCTGCTCCAAACTTTCCTGTTAGCTCAGTAAATGGCCTCTTTACTGCATTAACACAGTCAAGAGGCTGCATTAACCCTTCCAGTACTAACCCTGCTCCCTCCTGCACCAACTCCCACCCAAGAGCACAGACAGCACCAACAAGCATCACCACAACCCAGCCCAGCCTCACTGCAGCCTCCCTGGGGAGAGTTGGCTTCTGTTTCTTCTGCTGCCTTCATGAGGCAAGAAACTGGAGCACAGGGACTGTGGTGCTCCCTCCCTCCTTGGCTGGACAACGTGTGCCAACCCTGTTTGACAGGGCTTACAGTGCTAACAACAGAGGCTGGGCTCCCAGGAAAGGTCCCCTCGAGACCTTACTGGGAGAGCCCAGCAGTCACTCCTAGGAGTTAGAGGTCAAATAAGAGAAAAGGAAACAAGCCGACACCAGGCTGGCAACCAGCGGAAGGAGCCTTGGAAGAAAACAGTTGCGGGGAACAGCTCCAGACACCACCGAGCTGGTGAGGACAAGGCTCTCTCTGGTGGAACCAGCACGAATTACAAGACAGGCTGGGCAGCCCGGTGCACAGCTAGAGCCCGGCCTGAAGACAAAAAAGGTGCTCACTGCCTTGGAGACACACAGGGGAGGAGGAGGATGCCCTGGTCAGTCTTTGGAACATAACAGACAGAGGTGAGACAAAGCACGACTCAAAACCAGAGCTGCTGCAGGCCCATCACACATGGTGAGCGGTACAGGCTCTGGGATTGCTTAGTGTCTAGCACCAGATCACAGAGCCCCAAAGGCAGTCACTGAATGTCTCTCCAAGGACCCCTCTGGTCCTTCTTCTGCTGTCACAGAAACAGGATTAAGGATTGCGGCTTCAAAATGTAATAAACAGAAGTTCTGCAGTGTCCTGAAGAGCATCTGCAAGTTGGCAAGCAAGCTTGCTTCCAAGAACAGCTCAATCTGCTCACCACCTGGCAGGCCAGGCAGCTTTGCAGCCACTTCACCATCCAAGCAGACCCAAGTGCCCCACTCCAGCAGGCGAAGCACCAGACTGTCCTCCAGAGAGGGCTCAGGAGGAACTGGTATCCCCTCTGACCACTTAAAGAGCAGAGTCTTTGGAGTGTTGATTTAAGAAGCTTCATGCCTCATGTCTAGTACAGAACAAGCCTCATGTTCAGCCTGACCTTTCTTGTCTCCAGCTCCACGAGGAGACATCAAACACGAGCTGACAGCTGGAAGCAGAATCGATCTCATCTGAACATTGTGAAGGTGAACTCTGATGGTGCAGAGCCAGCAAGGGAGGACTCCTGGCTCACAGAGTATGTAGAAGTCTCCTTGCTGTAATTTTAAGAGGCTCCTCAGATTTCTGTTCCCCCCAGGTCTCACTCAGCACCAGGGGTTATCAGAAGTGGGCAGGCAGAGCAGGATCTGGAGGGGAATTGTTACCAACTGCCTCTGCCTCTCACCCCGCCTGGGGCCAGCTCTTCACCTCACATGGAGATCAGGCTTTTCCCCCACTCAGCACCGCTGCCTGTGGACACAAAGCCAAGAGAAGACTGCACTTTGCTCGGACACCCTCCTGCACCCCCCTGTGGCTGTACAGGAGGCCGACAGAACCGTTTCCAACCCGCAGCACAGAGCATTGCTGCCGGCGTAGGCTCGGGCCTGAGCCTTCTCCCAGGCCATCCGTGCTCTGTCTGTGCCCTCCCAGGGCCTAGGGCACACCAGCTGGATTTACAGGAGGGCAGGAGACACTGGCAGCCCTTCCACAGTCAGAAAAGAAAAAGCAGAGACCAAGAGGAGAGCAGACAACAGCACAGCCTGGAAAGCTCTTGAGGGCAGTGGCTTGCTGCTGCCCAGCCCGATGCCCAGGGCAGCAGCTTCAAGCATGCTCCCAAGGGTGGGAATTCCTGGGGGTTCAGTCAGAGCAAAGGCAGCTCCACCACTGACATCAAACCTAAAGGAAAGGATTTGGCTTTGGAAGTTGGAGAGCTGTTGTTTAATCCCGAGACAGCGCAGCTGAGTGAGTTTAGAATTTAAGTTAAAAAAAAAAAGAAAGCACTAGAAAATAATCTTGATACAAGAGCAAAAAACCTGCTGAGGGTTCCCCACCTGGCAGGGGGAATCCTGCTCCATGATCTGCCCAGCACAGCTGGGATGCTGCCAAGGCATTGTTTGTTCCCAGCACAGGCTAGGATGGCAAACTGTCCTGGGTGCAAGTTACATGGGGGAATCCCCAGCAGTGGGAGTTAAGATGCTGCCACCAGCTCTGCTTTTGGCCTGTTCTTGATGGGTGATGCTTCTGTGGAAGAAAAAGAAACTTGTTACAGAAACAGAGAATGCAAACAATCTCCAGGCACCTCCCGAGGAGGAGCTGGGGACTCCTCATTCACTTCTCTGCAGAGCAATAAATGCTTGCAGCGCAGCACCTGCAAAGTCACTGAGATGATAGAAGTTTGTTATATATAACCCCCCCAGGCAGAGCTCCTGAAGAACTAACAGAGTTTCAGGATGCACCCAACACAAGCTTGGAAAGCCACCAGCCCAGTGACACCAATTTAGTGGCTTCTCAGAGGGCAGCAGCAGACAAGCCTTTCCCCTCAGCCCTTTCATCTAGTGAGTCCAAAGGAGGCTCAGCTAGCTGCAAGCAGTAGGGACAATGGCCTTGTTTGCCCACTCTGCAGTCAGAGGACATCTGATCCATGTTTACTACTCAACAAGCATGAAATGGAAGGCAGCTCCATTCCCCACACCCCAGGTTGTTGCCAGGCAGATTCCATGCAGGCCTCTACAGTTCCTGGCTTCATGGTCCAGCTTCTGCAACCTACAGTTCTGTGTTCTGCTGTCCCAGGAAACAAATTCTTGACCAGTTTGGCTTCTCAGCTAAGCCCAGCTCCACCTCACTGCTTGTCTCCAAGAGCAGCTTTCACCTTCAGTTCTCCAGCCTGGACAGGCTTCTGGTGACACTCTACAAGGGCTCCTTGCTCACCAGGTCAGCACTGCCCATGTGCTCACTGCTTCAGAAGCTCTCTCTCACTTCCCTCTTCACACAGAGCTGACCAAATCCCATTGCTGAGGTTCTGGACTGCTGAGGAGCAAACTCACACACATCACCAGTTGTGCAGAGCTTGTGTTCCACCAGTCCTGGAACTGTGGGACTGCTGCAGTCCTCAGCCAGCCAGTTCAACATGACTGTTATCATCTGCAGCAAGGTCCCCAGAGCTACAAGTTGTGAGGAGCCTCCATGGAATTCAGTTCTGTGCAGTGTGCCCACCCCCAGCTGTGGTCACCAGAAGTTGTTCCTGCCTTGTGTGTTGCAATGACAGGCAGGGAGCAGTTCCAGGTGGAGTGAGAGAGTTGTGTGTGGGTCATGCAGAGAGCTGAGGAAGGAGCTCCTCGTGGAGCTCCATAGCAGAACATCCACAGGGTGTTTCAGCAGGCACAAACTGACTTAAGATCAGTAGATGTAACACAACTCTTCAAGAGCAACAACTGGATACTGACTGAGTGAAGAGGCTTGAGCCTTGGGCTCCCTTTGTTCACCTGGATTAGTCAGAGCTGCAGGAGGCAAGCTCACACAGCCCAGGGCTTTACACCAGGAAGCTGAATATTCCTTCACATTTGCTAGGACAATAATTAAAACAGGAGTGGGTCTCAAGCCATGGCATGGAACTGAGTATGGGAAGCCAAAGGTGCAGAGCAAACAGAGAGAACATACCTGGGATCTTTTCTGGAAGTGGTTCTGAAGGAACTTCTGGAAGCTCCATCTGCTCCTGCAAGAACATTGAAGGCAACCTATGATACAAACCCCACACCCCAGCACAGACCCTCCCACAGCACAGTTTGGTACAGAGACTCTTTGGGAACAGAGTTACAGTGTCAGGGATTTCACAAACAAGCTGACATCTGGCCCTTGACCTGCAGCAAGGGTTATGGGCTTCAGTGCTGCCCAGTGAGGGTTTTCTAGTTATTAAATGAGACTTAACAGGGCCCTGCATTAGCTGTGAGCCTCCTCAAACCAGTGCCAGCTGCAGAGCCTCTCCCCCTAGGGTTTGGAAGAGCCACAGACACCAGAGGTGGTTGGGGATGACCATACACATCAAGTGTTGTTATCTGGGCATCACCCACAGCTTTGGAGATCTTCACCTAGAGAAGTGGAACAGATACCCAGAAAGAACAGAGGGCAAACAAAGTACAACCCTTAAAAGCATCCTGATTTAAAACAACCTCTGTGTGTGGAGCAATTAGCTTGATCTTTGATGAACACAGTAATTGGGTGTAAACAGGTGTAACTGAGATCTCTGGCAGAAAATAAGTTACTGAGAGTGAGGGAAGAGACACTTTCATCTCTACTACAAGCAGCATCTTGAAAAGGTGAACTTAAAATACTTGAAGAACATCAGGCCTACCTGAGTAATAGTGTTTAATTCTTCTAGAATGGCATCTTCATCTTCCTCAGTCAGGCTGCCAGCCAGCAGCTCATCTATTTGCTGTGAAAGAGAGGACAAGACATGCTCCAGTCAGCCACAGCCTGGCAGAAGCAGCTCTATGGCTGGTACAGGCACACAGGAGAGCAACACAAACATGAGGTGAAGGAGTACTCAGGAAAACTAACAGAGCAAATTGTTCTGCAGCACCTGAGATTTCTTTCCCAGTCTGATCACCTCTGACACAAGGCACACACCAGAGGAACTCTGGATGGCAGCAGCCCCTGCTCACAGCTACTCACACACACAGAGTACATACCCTCTGGTACTCCACAGCATCCTGGGTTTCCCCTATTATTCTTTCTACTTCCTCTATTGACATAACCTGAAGGAAAGAGCCAAAATCCAGGGGTGAGTGAAGGGAGACAGCCACAAACAGCCAGGACTTGGCCTAGACCAAAGCAAGATTGTGCCCAGCTGACTTGGGGATACTCACCTGGTGCATTTTGTTCAGACATTCATTGCCTATTTTCAGACCCTCGATGACCTTCATTTCAATCTGAGTGAATTCAATATCCTGGACCTGAAACAGAAAGGAGAAAGGGAAACATCACAGGCTGCCACACTCCTGTTGCTGGCCAGACACAGACTGCCATCATCTGCAGGGAAACTGTGTGGAGGCATCAGTCAAGTTTCTTTCTCCAGCAAACAGAGGATTACATTATACCAAGAGTAAAAAGCCTTAGCACAGGCACCTGCAAAAACATTCCCAACAGCCCTGTGACTTTCCAGCTGACAGTCAAAGCTGAGGCCACAGCTTCCTAGACAATCACACTCATTTCTGAAATCAAGCTACTGAGACAAACCCAAGGAGGCTTCCACAGCAGCTGTGCACACTGTGATTAAAGTTTTAGTAACCTCCAAACCATGTACTGAATACTTAACTCTCACACAGACCCAAAAAAGCTTCACCACATGGTTCTTCAGGGACAGGTCATGGTACATATGGAATGTTAGACACTTGCTCTTCAAAAGACTCAACCCCTGTTACAGCTTGACAATTAAAATGTGATTCCACACCATCAAGGGGAGCATGCACACCAGAAAAGAGTCACACCAGCCAGCTGCTCACTGCTGATTCTCACTCACCATCCTCTCCAAGTTGCTGATTTGGTTTTCTGTTCTGTCTAGAAGTTGCTCTTGGTAGCGTTTCTTCTTTAGCAAGAGCATGGCTTTTCTGAAGGAAAAAGAGGAGGAAAAGTCAGCACAGGTGAAAGCAAATAAGCCAAAAAGAATCACATCAAAGCCATACTCATTTCCAAAACAGGAGTGCAAAGGAAATGACAACTCTGAATTGCACCTGTGAAGTACAAGGATGAGCAACTAAATTGTGTAAACTAAACTGAGTCAACTCAATTCACTAATCTGGTGCCTGAAAATTCAGGTGTGTGTGTGCTGTGGATTTAAGATTTCCCTGGGCCAGCTGTGCTGAAGCACAGCAAATCGGAGTCTTTGTGCAAAAGGCTTGTGACACAGACTCAAAAGGTGAGGTAAGAGACCAACGCTTACAGGGCATCTGTGTGTGCCACCGGTACTGCGGTCAAGAAGCACTTTCTGATGACCTGATTTGGAACGTGGGCTGCCTCTCGTTTAAGGCTTAAAAGTATTAAGCACCCAAGGAGGCTTCCTTTCTGAGAGAGGACTCTGCAACCAACCCCACGGCTCACGGACACCAACGATTCAGTAACTTTTCATTTCCAGGACCCCGCGTTTAGCGCTGACACTCCCTGCTCGGGCCAGACTCCAGCACCCCCTGGCAGAGAGGATCCCTCCTGGCTCACTCTTTTTTGCCGTCCTTCAGGAGCTGCCTGGCCAGGGCTCGCTCCCGCTCCAGGTTCTGGCTTATCCGCTTCTGATACTGTTTCAGCTTGTCCCGCTGCTGCTTCAGTTGCTATAGGACGAAGAGGGGCAGACCGTCACAACTCGAGCCCAGATGGTCCCAGCACTCCCGGAGCGCTCCTACAATCTCCCTGCCCGCTCGCACGGGTCCAGTCTCTCCCCGCGGTGTCGCAAACACCGGAGTTATACCGCAGCCGCCGTTAAAGCGGCTGGACCGCCCCGCTTCGCCTCCTCCACCTTTCCGTGTCCCCTCAGATGCACGGGGACTCGGCGAGCACCAGCGGCAAGAGCGCCCTGGAGCTGGCAGCCGGTTGGGGACAAAGTCCAGGCCGGGAAGGGCGGCGGCAGGCCCGGTGACAGCGGCTCCGCCGCTCCCCGAGCAGGGGAACGCGCCGGCGCTGACCGAGACGGGCCCGGCCTCCTCCGCAGCCCCTGCCCAGTGTTCTCTGCGGCCCCGGCCTGGCTGGCTCCAGTGCCAGGGCTCTCCCGGTTCGCCCCACCGTGCCGAGCCCAGCTGCGCCCTCACCAGCACCGCCTTGTCCTGCTCGGTGACGCGGCTCCGCCGCTTCCTCCCGAAAAGGTTCCCCATGGCCCCGCCGCCTGCCGCCGCTCCTGCCNATTGCAAGTTGCAGGTCCACAGCTGATGCCCTGGCTGCTCTGCATAAATCACTGGGTGGTAAATATATTTAAATGAAGAGCTATGGCAGTCTTGCTAGCTGAGTAATAAATTGGGGCTGAGCAGCTCCATAAAGCTGAATCTTAATGTCTTGGCTTGGAGTATAAGGGATGGGGGCGTACGGAGCGGGAGCTGTGGTGGATGGAGGGGATAGGGGCTGGGGAGCTACGGGGATGAGTGTAGGGGACCACACTTAAGGGAATGCCGAACTATAGGGGATGGCAGTGTGGATGATGGGGGCGGCATAGGCAATGAGGAGCTGTAGGGGATGGGGTCTATAGGTGACAGAAAGTAGGACATGGAGGCTCTAGGGCATAGGGCTGCTACAGGGCCGTTTGAGTGGTGGTGGATGGAGACCCTTGTCCGCAGCTGCCCCTGCAGGGGGAGGTTCCTGTGTCCCTCTACAGGAGAGGCTCTGGTGCTGCCTGTGGGTTTGGGCTCCAGGGGGTTCCCCGGGCAGAAATGAACGAGGCTCTACCACAAATGTCCCAGTGGTGAGGACAGGGGACGCAGCAGGGGTCTGGATCGGTACGGTGGTGGCTGTGGCTGTCACCTCAGCTTTACTGAGCCCGTGGGTCACGCCAAAGGGAGCACTGAGTCTGTTGCCCGGAGACGTGCAAATCTTGGCTGGCTGTTTCCTCTCCACAGCCTCCCACTCTCCCTTCCCATCCCATTCCACAGCTCAGCCCCAGCTCCCTTGCAGGGCTTTGCCTGGAGGAGATCCATCACGGCCACAACCTCCCGCTCTCTCCAACCACATAGAGCCTGCCTAGCTCAAACCTGGTTGTTGTCTGATGTGCCCTGCAGCATGGCACCCCCGAAGCCATCAGAGCTCGATGAAACGACTTGGCCTCAGAAGTGAGGCGCCAGAAAATGCCTCCCTTCCTCACTGCTGCAGAGGTGCCAGAAAATGCCTCCCTTCCTCACTGCTGCAGCTTCCAGACCATCCAGCTCCTCGCCTTGCACCACATCCCTCACTATGGCTTTCCTCTGGAGAAGATGGTCAGAGTGTGTCCTTCTCATGACCACGATGCTGAGCCAGGTCCTGGTGACAGCAGAAACAAAACCTGTGTGAGGATGGTCTGCAGTGCTACAGTCCCAGCAGTGCTGAGCCCCTCAGATGCCATGTGCCAGTGCCCACCAGGGCCCACCAGTGCCCAGGCAGATGCTCAGCACTGCATGACTATGAATCCAAGGCACAGCAAAGACACGACCCACATCTTGGTGGCTTTGATGGTTGCCCCAACAGCTCTTCCTGCCCTCTGCCCACTGTGCCTTCACCAGTGACTCCATACCAGGAAGCTGTGGTGCTGGTGGACAGTGTTCCAGCTCGGACCTAGCAGGACTGTACCAACATTGGTCACAGTGGAGCAAGACTGAAAGTGTGTGGATTCAGACTGGTTGTTAGGAAGTTCTTCACCATGAGGGTGGTGAGACCGTGGACCAGGTTGCCCAGGGAGGTGGTGGAAACCTCATCCCTAGAGGTCTTTAAGGCCAGGCTGGATGTGGCTCTGAGCAACCTGATCTAGTGTGAGGTGTCCCTGCCCATGGCAGGGGGGTTGGAACTGGATGATCCTTGAGGTCCCTTCCAGCCCTTAACAATTCTGATTCTATGACAGTGCTGGTGGAAAGGACACCCTGGATTGGGGACGGTGCTGTGCAGACCCTCAGGACAACAATGACTTCTAGTTTATTTGGTGGCTCTAGGCCATAGCCAGAACTCCAGCTGGATTTGGAAGTCTGACACCCCCACCCCATTCCTGCAAGCTGAAAAGGAGAAACATCACATTCTCAGCAGCAGTGACCTGGCCTTGTCCAAGTGTCTTTCTCCCAAGGTCTCCATGTGTCACCACCCTTTTCTCTGCAGGGAAACTACCCAGCCCCACCCAGCCCAGCCCCTCAAACGCAACTTGGTTCCTCCATGGGCTGCATCTGTCTCCCCCTCCCCACTTCCACCCCAGGAAATGATCCTCAGGCCGGGAAGTGTTTTCTGCATTTATTTTTTATTAACCATTTATCTGTAATTGTTTTACTCTCACATTACAATCGTGTGGGTTTGGTTGTTGTGGTTTGTTGTTTGTGTGTTGTTTTATT